>JAULBR010149138.1:0-17439 GCA_032355825.1 Melanodrymia aurantiaca | reverse complement strand
GCGGGTTTCCTCTCTTATACTAACACTAACTTCTGTCGTGGGCAGACAGCCGAGGCGGCTGGACTGTGTGACCACGATAGATGTGCTTGAACCTTAATTGGATAATTTATAAGCAGGTAAATACGTTCTAACTAACTAACTAACTAACTAAAAGCTCAGGGGCCTGGGGCGGTATTTATCAAACAACTTAAGTTTTTCTTAAGTTTTGAATTAAGTTTCATTAAATTGAATAAGGTAAGACAACA
The DNA here is from genome assembly GCA_032355825.1 of Melanodrymia aurantiaca. NCBI lineage: Eukaryota > Metazoa > Mollusca > Gastropoda > Neomphalida > Peltospiridae > Melanodrymia > Melanodrymia aurantiaca. The sequence goes on along the minus strand of JAULBR010149138.1, from coordinate 17,194 downwards.
ACGTAAGTTTAAGTTTTTGTAGAATTCTTAAGACACCTTAGGAGGAAACTTAAGACTTAAGTCAAATACGTCCAAAACTTATGTCTAGGGTTTTTTTTTCTTTCTCAGAACTGAAGTCACAATCGTAGAGACTTAAGTTTTCTCTTAGACTTAAGTCTTATTTCTGACTTAAGTCGCTTGATAAATACCGCCCCAGTACCACAAAACATCATAAGTCCAGTCAAATTGTTTGTATCGGTAGCAGAATGCCCGCGCTATTGAACGCAAGGCAGTACATATGATGGATTCTTATACTCACATCCCCTGATGCTTAATGAGTGCATGGGATATTTTTATCTTACATGTGCGGGACTGCGGGGATGGGAGAATTGACTTTCAATCTCCTGACTTTATTTTCACTCCCCAGAGGCAGCCGAGTGTCTGAATAATGCGTAAAATAGGTTACAAATGCAGACTTGATGCATCTTAACGGCTACAGTGACACAAAAGGAGAAGAAATTTCACTCATTACCTCCTTTTTGACTGGGTCACGGCCTTCAGGCTCAGTGAGTGTGAAATATCTCCACGGTCAGCACCAGCCTAATAAAAGATAAAGTTTGGAACACATCAATTATAAATCAGCAGTTACTGCATATCAGACGCACGGTTATAGTGACACATGGTCTGAGAGGAAATGTGCTGTCACTGCTACATGTACATGGGCTATCCCATAGATAAGATAGCACACACCACAGAATTTGATAAACCAGTTGTGTATCAAAACCAGTCGTGTACCACTGGTTGGAATGGATAATTAATAGCCCCATGAAATGTTTTACACTGTGGAGGATCGATCCTTCGACCCATCCCGCCACAGTCAGACATTCTATCTCTGGACTACATCCCGTCCCTTAATGGCTACATGTACATGCAGTGACACAAAAGGAGAAACAATTTCACTCATTACCTCCTTTTGGCTCAGTGAGTGTAAAATAATCTGAAACAATCCGCTTCTGAAATATCTCCATGGTCAGCACCTTCTTAATAAATAATAAACTTTTTTTATTTCACGACTCCACTGGAACACATTGATTATATATCAGTAGTTATTGGACGTCAGACACATGGTTATATTGACACATGGTCTCAGAGGAAATATATTGTCGCTGCTTCATGGGATACTCTTACCAAGAAACAGCAAGGGGTCTTTTATATGCACTATCCCATAGACAGGATAGTACACACCACAGAATTTGTTAAACCAGTCGTATTTCACTGGCTGGAATGGAAAATAGCCTCATAAAATGTTTTGCACTGTGGAGGATCGTTCCTTCGACCCATCCCATCACAGGCTGTTTAACACTCTACATCTCGTCCCTTAATGGCTACAGTGACACAAAAGGAGAAACAATTTCACTCATTACCTCCTTTTGGCTGTGTCATGCTCAGTGAGTGTGAAATATTGTGAAATAATCCACTTCAGAAATATCTCCATGCTCAGCGCCAGCTTAATAAATAAAATGTGCAATGCCCAGACTAAATTTCTCTTGTCTTGTCCCACCGAGACTATCAAGTTCTCTCAGCAAACCTGGCAGTAATATCAACCTGCTACTGTATTAGCCAAGGGGAATTTTATCACCAAGCTCATCTTTGGGAGTAATTAATTACATCATAATTAACGGTTTAAATAACACTTAGAGGGTAGATGTTGTTTTTCACCAGTCTGGTCACTGCACTCCCGTGTTTGTGCAGGTGTGGTTAAATTGGGCTTTGGTTCCACTGACTTGTTTTAATATAAGGTGTCTTGCAGTGCTGCTTGCAATTCGATACAAGTGCATGCGATGTGCTTAATAAGGCAGAACTATCAAAGTGTTTGTTTCCTGTTACCAGATGCACTTCTGTCCAGGACAGCGTGCTTGAACCTTAATTGGATATAGGCACATAAATGTTTATTCCAAATCCATTAACAGACTGATAATAATTTTAACCTATTACAAGTAACCATATTTGTATCTTAACACATTTTTAAGGGAATTTGTTTACATACATGTACTTTTAAAATGATTTTCAAGCTTAAAATGTTTTTCTGACTTACCTACCCTATTTACCCTCTGGGGATGTTGTACCTTTTTTATAGTTTAAAGACCCTCACTCACAAATATTGGTGCCAAATGTTTTCGCTCTGCAGCATCTTCAGACAATAGGAGTGACCTTAGAAGCGTTCTAACATTTTGGATGCGTGTTTTGGCTAGATATGCATACGACATGTAACAAGCAATTTTACGTAATAATAATAACTTTGATATTTCTGTTGATGCTTATAATCACATACTAGTAATAAATGTATGCAGTGATGTAGATAAATAAGGGCAATGTTGTCTCTTCTGTTTACATCTTTGTGCTGTAAACCACCAAATCTCAATTCCCGAAATTTATAGGCACGCATAATTTAACCGCTTATAATGTGCTTGCAATAAGGCGATGGTTGTTCACGAAATTTAAATGTCGTGAACATGCGCTTAGGGGCATACTTGCGAAAAAAACACTTCGCAATATTAATACGGTAAATACGGTATATGACTCACTTTATGTTATCGCCATGTTATCTCGCTTTTTGCACTAAAATGGTGAGTAATGGTGTTTAAGAAAAAAATTTCGCTTGACATTTTGTAAAAATAAATAGGCTATAATTAGAGTATCTGGGCATTAAGATCGGAATTGGGTTCCCCAGTTACCGGAATCGAAATCCATTTTAGCACAGAACTTTTAAAGGTCATAAAAATGTCACCTTATTGACAGGAGATTAAGTCTCTCAAGTCAAGAGTTACGGCCCATAAACATTAATTGAACTTCCTTGTTGTTTTAAACCTTTCTTAATAAATTCATTAGCAGAATTCAACAAGGCAGGAACATTACGAAAACAGTCTTAAGTTTTTAGTGTTTTTATAGCTCCTAACAGTGAGTCAACTTGGGCACAGCTTTTCAAATTTCTTCCTGCGAATTAACCAAATTGCAAAGTTCCTTGCGACGAAGTTATTTTTTTCTGAGATCACAGTAAATCCGAGCCACAAGAGATTCATTGGACTCGTTGCATCGAATCATTTCTATTCAAACATCTGCTCTGCACCGTGTTGTAAATTCAAATGTTGCCAGTCCAAGAGATCAAATGCTAATCCCCATAGCAGTGCGACTGTCACGCATTGTCCAACTCTTATGGCAAATGTTATCGACACAAGACCTGTTTCCATGCCCCCGTGAATACTAACAACATGTTGTGTGGTGGGGACAATATTCGCCTTCTGTGATCTGATGCTAATAACAAATTGCTTTAATTTCCTTCAGATCAGTTACGATTTGTCATTAATTTTAATGATTTCAATCCTTTTGTAAAATTATCTATTTAACCGGACGGTAAAACCTTTCCGAAGTTATAGTGATACTGCATTGCGCCAAGCAGTTGATAGCTGCCGGCCAAAATTAATTATTGTTTATGGCTCGTGTTTATTAAATAGAGAAGGTTATTAATACTATTCATCCGTGGTGTGTGCTATCCTGTCTATGTGATAGTGCACATAAAAGACCCCTTGCTGTTTTTCGGAAGAGTAGCCCAGCCTTACGTTCAATAGTGTGAGCGTTCTGCTACTGAGACAAAACATTTTGACACCGATATTTGCATCTACCGGTACATTAAATGAATGTGATGTGATAGTACACGATCTGTACCAGTCACATAGAGCACTATTGAACATAAGGCTTGTAGTGGCGACAGCAGGTTTCTTCTGAGACCATGTGTCAATATAACCATGCGTCTGTCGTACAATAACTGCTGATTTATAATCGATGTGTTCCAGTGGTGTTATTAAACAAACAAACTTTATCTTTAATACTATTCCATAGTCAAACTTTGAAAGTGATCTATATACATGTAATATGAGTGTGAATTGTAATACTACTAACAATTATAACCACATTTTTTAATGGTTAATTTTCGTGCTAAATCAGATGATTTATGTATGCTGTAACGGAAAACCAAAAACAAAACAAAAAAACCCAAAATTGGCCGTTTCTATTTTCAAATGTGAGTAAATCAATAGAAAATAGAAAATAGATAATGATGATTTATTAAGCCAATTTGTGTTTGGTTGGTGGTTATTGTTGTTAATGGGGTCAATATTTATAAAGAGATTTAGGATTTTTTCAGAATATTCTAAAACAATTCTTAACTTTGTAACAATACTCTGGGACATTAAATAAGATTTCTTAACCTATATTATGAGTCCTTTATATAACTTCTAGATTTTTGTTTTTACTTTGAGAGCAATTCTCACATTTAAGAGAAATTCTTATGGATTCTAAGAATTTATTTTTTAGTGTAACTCTTTAGCATTTTGAGAATTTTTCTTATATTTAAGTATTCTTAAGCACTTAAGAATCTTTATAAATACCATCCTGGTAAATCAAAGGCTGTGGAATGTGCTATTCTTTTTGTGATAAACTGCATTCAAACGATCCCTTGCTACTAATCAGCAGCAAGTTTTTTCTCAGATCATGTATCAAAATAACCTTTTTTTCGACATCCAACAACCTATGATTTTAATTAACATGCTCCATGCAATTCAGTCGTGTCGTTAAACAAAGCATCTTTATCTTCAGTTCCAGCGTTCAATAGAGCATAAAACATTCTCAAGAGACAGCTTATTGAAAGTGCTGCTTGTACAAGAACTAGTACGATTATACCAGCGCGCTTGGTTTATAATCTAGATTGTAAAACACAAAACTCTTCACTGATCATATTGACATTTCGCCATTGTTTCGTTTATCACCCTTTTAAGACATAAAACGGCTTTTTCGTACCGCACCCAGTCACCTGCACAACTCAATTGTTGTGTTCTCTCGCTGTTTTCTTAGAAAAGACTTCCAACATAATGCAATATTGATATTTTGGGATGCATCTTCACAATGCTTTCTGCAGCTGTATCTTTTCTGAGATGAATCAAAGCTAATGAACCTTTTAAAGCTTTCCCCGGTTCTCTTGATCAAAGCATATATACACATCGATACTACTTTCATGACAACTTCAGGTCACTAGCGATGCACGATGACACTTTGAGTTTCGCACATCACTGATTATAAGCTACTGAGTATGTAATAATAACCTTGGTATTTGTTGGAGTACTTATTAAACAGCTATTAATATTTACCATTAATAGGGGTATTTATACATTTATTATAGTGCACCATTTTGTTTGTGTCGTGTTTCTCGGTCATTTACTATAGAAAATGTAATGTAAATTAGGAATTTTCTGGAAAAACTAGTATGTAAAATAAACAAAATTAATAATCTGTTTAAACTTAATTTCTAGGCCTGAACCAAATGTTTTAAAGAATTTTGTTCCAAGAATGCTTTCTTTGATGCTTACGATTAAATTTTATAACATAGGCTGGAGAGGTGCGAACCAGGATATTCTGTGTGAGAAATCTGCCCTTCGCTCAATAGCGCGGGCGTTCTGCTACCGACACAAACAATTTGACTGGTACGCATCGTGTACTATCACATCACATTCATTTAATGTAGAAAAATCGGTGTCAAAACGTTTTGTGTCGGTAGCAGAACGCCCGCGCTGTTGAACGCAAGGCAGTTCTCTACTGACTTAGCTAAAGGGAAATTCTCACTAGCTGAAGCCAAGCAGTACTGTCAGTAGAAGCTCTTTATACAATTTAACACTGGTTACATATGGAAAACCAAAATCACATAAAATTGTCATCTTTTCCATCCAGTCTCTTAAGGCAGCCATTAGGCAGACGTGTATATCTTTATAAAGAACCACAGCTTCCCTTTCGTTTGAATTACGCAGATCATTAAGATGACAGCATAATTAAGTTTGCAAGCAATTTCATGTTGCTGAGTATGTTACAGATTGCGTCTGTCTTGCAAATGGCCAAACAGCCCATCAAGTGCTCCATATTCTTTGCTCTGGGCGCCAACATAATTAAATGTCATCAACATTTATAGATTTCTTGTTCACATCATCAGCAAATTTATCTTTGTAAAAAAAAAACTTTCACATTTCACCTGTATGTTTAATTAGCATGATTTGTTTGGAAAGATCTTGAGGTTTCTGTTTTCAGACTAAAAGCTTCCTGGGTTGCGGGGTGCTATTCTTGTTACAATGTTTGCACTAAGAACAAGACAAATCTTATAGACAATGTTCAGTATTTTCCCAGCACAGATTATCTAGCAATTAATGACGGTCGTATGTTGATTTTTTGGCTCTTTCATCGGCTAGTGAAATTGAGAGTGTAATTAGGCATTGATTTCAATTATTTGCTTCGTTAAGGAGTCATACGGTTGTCAGCAGTTTCTCTATGGTATAGGAATGGTGCAAGTATTACTACTGTTCCAGATATCTTCTCTTCTTCTGCGTTCCCAAAGCCAATATTCCAGATATGATCCCACCATCCAAGTAATACAGAGGAATGTTAATGTTTGTTTGTTGAAGGTTGGATATAACTGGTGTATCAAAGATTGTGTTATGTGCTATCATGTCTGAGAACTTGCACATACAATACCCTTTGCTGTTTAAACAATGAGTTCTAGCCATGCCCATAGGTTGGAACGTAAAATAGTGTATTTTTTACTGAATTTTACCAGAATTGTTTGAAAAATATTCTGATGAAATGCTATTTCCTGCATTCTACATGCAAAATTCATCATGACTGATAATTTGAGGGGGTTTATGTTAACACCCCAACCCGTAGTGGTGTCGTTAAACAAACTTTATATTTATCTTTGATTGGAATAATTGTATGTTGAAATGAAAATGGACCATACTATGATGAAAACAAAAAATTTGGGTTACTAAAGCATCACTGCTCATTATCTTTGACCCTAGGACAGTACAATACTTTACGGGTGTTTAATACTGCAGACATACTTGAGGATAAATACCATTCTTGTTTCCCTGTACACTGCAATCCCGTTACATGACGTGTTACATCAGAATTGAGTCCAGACTCTACACTACTTGAAAAATCCTTTCATCCTGTCACTGGTTAATGTGTGTGGCCACCACACAAATCACAATCTGACACTGCCCATTAGCCCAGGTGTCCTTCTTGCCCCCCTTTCCAGCCCCAGCATTACGAGACCGGTGGAAGCAGACACCCACCCCCTTCCATACATTATGAGAAGTCACTGGCATGTTGAACAACCATCATCATCTATTGTTTCCAGTGTCAGTCAGCTTGAGACACTTGAGGATGTATGGCCCATTGAATTGGACAAGAGGGGCCATTCTGAATTATTCACTGGCTTCATGCTTATCACCCAGACATTCTTTATATGTCTGTTTGCTGCATGGGACTGAGGAAACTAAATGTGGTTTTGATTATGTGTTCTTTAGTGCGAAACTGAAAGTTTTAATGGTAATTCCATTTTTGTTAGTTTTTGGGATTTTTGTGTCCCTTGCAAGGCCCGTAGAACAAAAGAGGCTGTTGAGGCCAGGCCCCCCCCCCACCCCAATCACTTTACAGTTTTTTATAAAAATATATGTTTTTACCATATAATTTTTAACTTTTCACACATGGGTTCCCAACCACGCCACCCCCAACTCTTTCTCTTGTCCCCCTCCCCCACTTTTTACCATGCTCCACGACACCTACCTTGATGAGTAATTTTACACCATGCCTGGTTTCTCTTAAATCTTTCCTGTCAAAACCGTGATCTTATGTGCATGAGGTTGAAGGATCGATCCTTCTCACTAACTTCTGTCCTTGACAGGCAGTCATTGCAGGTGGACATGCTTGAACCTTAATTGGATATAAGCACGTAAATAAAATTATAGCCAATTAATTTTATTTACATGTATGTGCTTATATCAGCCTTAAACCTGATGCACAAACAACTACAGCACAGCGGAAGGAAGCCAGTTGCTTTAAAAGAAAGTTCATTTCCATGTGAAGACAGAGGCACAGACATGCAGTGGGAATTCAACCACTGCAGTTGCTCAACGTGGTCTCATTATAGTCTCCAACAGTTGATGAGAACATTGAAGAAGACAGAATGTTTAATTGGTATTCAGCTGGTCAGGCCACGAACTGCTGCCCTCACCAATTAGAACAATGGGTTTTGATCACCATTGATGCCAATTTGTCCATTTGCTGCCTTTCCTTATCTCCCAACATCCATACCAACTGTCTACGTATGGAAGACAACCATCTCAGTTTGTTACAACAATCTTAGTGTGTTACAACATCAAAGACAGCACTTTACATTGTAAACATATTTGTCAGGGTGGTTTTGGATACATATGTTGTGGATAGACCCAACTTGGTTTAAAACATAATTTCTCTGTGGATGGAGAATTCATGGAAATTTGGTTTGTTCTCAAACTAAAAATGGACGTACAGTTATTCTTTAGTTAAATTCTTTTGAAATTTTTAAATATTATAATATATATAGTGCTACAAATGTATATTGTTTTTGGATTATGACAAAGATGGGTGTAATTATTATAATGTTGAGATTCTATTTCCAAAAGTCATGCAATGGTTGATGGTCAGATGCTACATATAATGGAGGTAATTAAGTGACAAGAAACAAAAAACAAAACAAAAAAGCATTTGTATCAATTATGTTAAAATTCTATAACTTAGACAATTTTTATGCAGAATTGTAAACCTGGTAATATTCGCTGCTATAAATTTTTACGATTTTCCAAAACTGATCAATCACGATATGTAATTCTCGCTTTGCTAAAATACCATATCTGTCTTTTTTCATAGTAGTCATTTCTAGTAATTATTCACGTGATTGTAATTTTCATGAATAAATTATTAATGCGAACATTGCAGAAACTACAGTTACATGAATAATACCTGTTTTACAGTATATTAGTACTTCAAAGTGTTTTATTACGCAAATTGATTTACGCGTCCATGAAACAAGTAATAGGTTGTAACAGGTTTTTCATTGTGTTGAAGCAAAGCTTTCAGATAATTTTTGTGTCGATCAAATGAAAACTAGTGAAATGTATAAGCTTTTCGAACCAGTGATACATTAAAGGATGTGGTATGTGCTATGGTATGTGTTATCCTGTCTATGTGGAAAAGTAGCCTACATATAAATGTTATCAAAAAAGAGTAGCATGATTCATCTGGGGAGTACATGTACCGTATGTCAAAACAACATTATATTTGACATCCAATAGCTAGTAATTATTAAGCAATGTACAAACTTATCTTTAATATGCATAGCATGTACATTTACAATGAAGAAGTACAATGTAAGTTTTCGATATCTGAAGTAGTTAAGGAATTGCTATCCAATCACGAAAATTAATGCACAGAAAGAAATGTTAAAAAAAGGTCTATTTTCAGAATCACTTTATCTTTACTATACACAGCACGTACAATGAAGAAGTACGTTTCAATATGTGAAGTAGTTAAGGAATTGCAATCCAGTCATGAAACTTAACACACAGAAGAAATGTAAAAGTGTTGTGTTCTTGTCGTTAAAAAAAGTCCATTTTCAGAGTTACTTTATCTTTAAAATGCGCAGCACTTAAGAATTACAATGAATAAGTAAGTTTGTATTAGTAGCTGAAGGATTTCGATCCAGTCATGAAACTTAACACACAGAAGAAATGTAAAAGTGTCATGTTCTCGTTAAAAAAAATTCCATTTTCAGAGTCACATCAATAATGCCAGCAGCTAAAAGTGTTAACTTCTGCATATTACAATTCTCCAAACAAATAAGCCTCAATGACTCCAAAGTGGCTTATCATTATTATCTGCAAATATCTGTCTGGGAACAGATTTAGCTCTGTTCGTAGTCTTTGTCATCCACTTTTTTTCTCTTAGTTGTGTCTATGTTTATAATGATAAGCCAGTTTTCAGTGGTGGTGGTCTACTGTTCTATCTCATTGATCAGAGTGGAGAGTTTAGTGCTGGGGAGAGTTTTGTCAGCTCTTGTTACAATCTACATGTACACTGTACATGCTGAGCAAACTCCCAGGACCAATTAATGCTGCCAATTGTGAGTACCGGTAAATAAAAAATTAAAAAATTTCGGAGGGGTATAGTGGGCATTGACTTGAGGTATGGGTGGAGGTGGAGGGAAGGGGGTTGTATAGCATTGTATGATTCAATCATCTCCACCCATTCATTAAAAAGAGTAATTTATATTGCAAGTGCAAGTACTTTAGAAATCCAATCATCATGATTTGACTGATGTTCTATTTAGTAGGTTGTAGGTTATAAGTACCAAATCAAAATAATGACAAACTAAAAATTTTTTTAAACAATTAGCCTCACTTAATCAGCTGCACTAAAACGAAATAAATACTGTAGTAAAATTCAGGTCCGTTAAAATTTGTTCATGCTATTTGCTATTTTAACCATTTACTCAGTATTATGAAGCCATGTTTCACATTTGCTATTTTATTTCTATGTTACATACAGTACATTGTATATAGGTATGAGACAAAAGGATATTCCATATTATATGGCTATTGTATTGGAATACGTCAGTCTAACATACATGAATATAATTTTTATTATACATCAGCCTTATGTTGAACATCAATAGGACGAGTGTTATGCTACCAAGACAAAACGTTTTGTCACCGATGTTTGCATCTAACATTAAATGAATGTGATATGATAGTACACGATCGGTACCAGTAACACAGTTGAACGTAAGGCTGTACAGTGAAGGAAAACAAAATCTGTCCTAAAATATACGCAGTACTTGCAGGCAAGATATAAATATTATTTGTTTTCTTTGCTTCTTTATTAGTGCCGGGTGATTAAACTGGAAGCCAGGAGGTATAATCCTCTGACAATGTAGGATTTAATTACTTGGTTATAGCACTACTGGATGGTCAGTTTAATTTGTCAGTGATTAGTTTGTCTCTTCACCAAATACTGAAGTATCTCATAATTATCTTTCCTGAAGGAAGGTCCTGCCTTGCGTTCAATAGTGCGAGCGTTCTGCTACCGAGACAAAATATTTTGTCATCAGTGTTTGCATCTAACATTAAATGAATGTGATATGGTAGTACATGATTGGTACCAGTCATATTGTCTGCGAGCACTCACCCTATTGAACACAAGGCAGGGCTCACACTATCGTTCACCAAATTAAAGAAATTTTTATTACCCAAGTACGATGTGAGTAAAAGTTAGCAATTGGATAAAATGGCTACTCATATGGTGATCGAGTCTAGCCTTAAGTTCAATAGTGCGAGCGTTCTGCTACCAAGACAAAACGCTTTGTCACTGGTGTTTGCATCTAACATTAAAAGAATGTGATATGATAGTAGACAATCGGGTACCAGTCATATCACTCACAAGCGCTCGCCGTATTGAATGCAAGGCTGGAATCTTTTCACGCTTTACATCTAACATTAAATGAATCTGATATGATAGTACACGATCAGTACCAGTCATATTGTTTGGGAGCACTTGCCCTATTGAACGCAAGGCAGGGATCTTTTCAGGCTTGCTCTCTCTCTCTCTCTGCTTAGTTGTTCTGCCGTGATGAGCTTCAATTAACGAGGATGGACACTGTTTGTAGCAGGCAAGGACATATTACTTTCTCTCCATGCAGACACGCAGGCAGTGTATGCATGGTGATAAACTCTTATTATTATTCCCATGCATCCAGACAAATTTATTTTGTCATTGACATGTGCTTGATGGCTTTACGGACTGGACAATACACACGGTTCTATGGCTTGAAGGCCATTTCTTTGTATTCTGAGTTTCAGAAGGTTGTTTTGGTTGTAAGATACAATGTAGGAATGTTTCAGTAGATGATGCCAATTTGTAAAAATAATCACTGTTTGGATGAGTTAACTGCTTGTGGAATTCTGATTCTACATGTATGAGCAATTTATGATTAAACTTCAAAATCCTGACTTAACTCTCTAACTTTGTTTCGAATCTTAATGTCATGATATTGCTGTATACAAATTACATGTACATTTATTGAGTTTTAGTCCCTACTTGTATTGACAATGATGGAATGTCTATTGTAAAAAGTACAGACATTGTTTTTACTTTTTTCTTATTCTTTTTTTTTTTGTACTTCCAAATTCCCCTTCTTTGAGGGCCAATGAAATGGGAAACACATTAATTGATTGCTCTTACTTGGGCAGATTTGCAAGATAAAAGTTTGTTTATTTAATAACACCACTGGAACACATATATACAGTATTGACATTTGGTCACAGAGGAAACCTGCTGATTATGTACTTTCCCACAGGCAGGATAGCACACACAATTGCGTTTGATGGATCAGTCATGGATCACTGGTTGGAATGAGAAATAACCCAATGGGTCCACTGAGGAGGATCAATCTGTCGATCTATCAAACTTCAAACAGACGCTCTTGCACTGAGCTACGCCCTGCTCCTCGACTTACAAATAAATCTGAAAATGATCATTCACAATGTGTATTTCCTATCAGTGTCCTATACTAATACACCTATATTGACTGCGTCTGTTAATTAGACTCGGAATTGAGAATAATAAATCCGGCAATCCATCAGCATTAATGTCTTTATGTTTATGTTTGGCAAAATTGTATTTGGATTTGTATTTTGACAGAAATGTTTGCTGAATATGTTGCCATGATCAACTTCTATTAAGCCCTCTTGGCCTATTGAAAAAAGTGGTAAACAGGAGCATTGAACACTTTGTTAACAGAATCCCTGAGTATTCTTTTTTGATGGAACTATCAATCATCTTCGGTGATTTAAGAATAAGAAGTTTTGGCTTAAGGCATGGTGGCATGTTGTTGAAAAGTGTGTATCTTTTGATTTTACATACAAGTAAACTTGAGATGGGTTTTACTGAGTGGCTTGGTATTGTTGTAAATAAAGAAGTTTCACTCAGCTCCTTGGTATTGTTGTAACTAGAGAAAATAATGGAAGTAATTCTACTGTAGCTTGTTGTTTATGACAATCATTTCACTAGAATGAGTAACGTAAATGTTGACAATATGAAAGCTTTCCTAAATATAAAGACCCTCAATCACTGACTTCAGTGCCAAATGTTTCCGCTCTGCTGCATCTTCAGACAATAGCAGTGTCCTTAGAAGTGTTCAAACTATTTTAAATTTTAGCTGTGTTTTGGCAATCTATTTATATGACGTATACCGAGCAATTTTATGTAATATAATGAGATTTTGGAATTTCTGTTGATGTTTATAATCGTATAATAAATGTCTGCAGTTATACATGTATAGATAAACAAGGACAGTGTTTTATCGTGTGTTTATATGCAAATCAGTTTGTATATAAACCAATCCATACCGTGGTAACATGATTGTACTTTCCGCACCAAAATGGTGAGTGATTCTCTATAATCAAAATTAACACTTGTTGAAATTCCTGTGGCTAATATAATTCCCGTTGACAGTTGCTTGTTTTACATTGGTTTTCGAGGAGCTCAGAGGTAGAATGTCCGCCTGTGGCGGGATGGGTTGAGAGATTGATCCTCCACAGCGCAAAACATTTTAATGGGCTATTTTCCGTTCCAGCCAGTAAAACACATCCGGTTTATCAAATTCCGTGTTGTGTGCTATTCTGTCTATGGGATAGTGCACATAAAAGACCCCTTTCTATTTTTCGGTAAGAGTAGCCCATTAAGCGGCGACAGCGGGTTTCCTCTGTGACCTGTGTCAATATAACCATGCGTCCGACGTCCAATAACCGCTGATTTATACTCAATATGGTTCTAGTGGCGTCGTTAAATAAAACAAACTTTGCTTTACTTTTACCAAAATGTGGTATCAGAGGTGTGAAGTAGCTGCCGATAATGAATATGCATGGTTTCTACGCAGAGTTATGATGTCTAGAGGACGTGCTAGTTGACGATCAGGTCGTGGAGCTGTTGACGCGAACGTGTGACGAACATCCGACATGAATTGGATGAAAAACAAAGCAAACTCGCTCATGTTTACCTAGTGGCTAACAACTAATTTCCTTTTTTTCGATTTTATATAATGTTTCAATAAATACGCCTATAACTGCTATATTATTTATCATCCATCAGAGGCTTTTGCAGGAGATATCGTTGACCTAATAATGTGTGATATCTCCTATAGTACGATATCTCTATAGAGGAGATATAACGTCTTATAATCTTGATTGATCCACATATATACGGTCCATATACTTGTATACATGTACATGTATATATACATGTGTAGTTGGAATGAGAAATAATGCAGGTCCAATAACGAGGATAGAATTCGACCACCTTAGAAGCTCTTTCGCTGAACTACGTCCCGCTCCCCTTTATGTATAGCACTATAAAGATGTTATTTAGAAAAGCTACTAAATAATAATACATTGCTTCCTAGTCGCATGTCTGTACGTGTCGACACTAAAGACATCAGCAAGTCAACACGATGAACACCGCACAGTCATTCCCCAATAAAAAAAAGGAGATAATCTAATCGTTATCGTTTAGGCGTCCAGAATTTATGTAATTAGATGAGCAAATTCGACAAACTCAATTAATGTCACCCTGCCTCGTTGAGAAATCGTTAGAAGTCAATACACATTTCACAGAGGCCCATAGCGTATGGAGAAGAAGGAAGAGGAAGAAAAAAGAACCTGCTCTTAATCAAGAGAATGCGAGAAGGATTCGACAAAAGCGCACTGGATGCAAACATGGTTGTCCGATCAGTGATTAAAAAATAGACACACGCCAAGATTTTCAGATGAAAAGAAACATTGACAATGATTGTATTTGTCTTGTTTCTGCTGGTATCAATACCATCCCGTGGACCCTGTCTAAACTGGCATCTGTCTACTACACAACGCTGGTGTCTTCTAAGTTAATTAGGTAGCGCCAATCTGGTGAACAACCAGAGAGAGAAAAAACATTGTCTAAACCCAAACCATCCATCGCGGATGTAGTTTAGATATAATATAGATGCATAGCAAACAATTCAACATATACAAAGAGAAAGAAAAGGTCAAAGAGTTATATTTGAAAAAACGTGCAGTAAAAACATGTATTTAAACGTGAATGGATGGACTGACGAACAAATTAAAAACAAACAGACATATAATTAACTCTCGATATAATGTGTATATAGAAACATAGTTGAGAAATAGATAGCAAACTAATCATTAACAACCAAATGGGTATCTTCTTTGCGTTCTCCGACTACAACCAAATAAGGTATAAGACTGGTATGTACTGGGTTCGAATCTCAATCGTGGCATATGGGATTTTTTATTCCAGTACCGACTCTAACCCATCCAGAGTTAGTCCTCCGCAAGGCTCAATGGGTAGGTGTGCTTCCACTTACACCGACCAATGTCTACGTGGTATTGACCAGTGTCCCAAACTGGTTTAACAGAGGCCGTGGTATGTACTGTCCTTAATTGGATATAATCCCGTAAATAAGTTATAGCTAAGTAACTAAGAAATATGCTTGCATAATACGACACGCTTTTGTGCTAGAAGCTACATCCCGTACTCTTGTTTGAAGAACAATATTGCAGCACAGATTTTCCAAAATCATTAATTTCATAAATATATAATCCATCACTAAACTTTTATTAAATTCACTTTTTTATTCCTGCAGGCTTTTTACCTTTATCACTTTATGAGAAAACTCAATCTATGTTGTTTTATTTCTGTACAGGCACAACATGGCTTATAACTGGCTATGATAAATCGGATTATGAACACATTAAAAATATTAAAAGCACATCCCCAGAGATATAATAACACAATATTATATGAAACCATTGCTGCGATAGAATGAGGATTTGTAGGACAAAACGTATATCCCTTGATGCCGAGGATAACCGCAAGTTTCAAGTTTAATGCGGGTTTATACATAATTTATTAAGTGCATGTATTGGCCGGAGACTGGCATTTGGAAATGTTGTGAACGTACATCAAAGTATGTAAAAGTGCTGTGGTATGAATAAAATAATATATCATAAAGATTATATTCCGGTCTACAGGGTATACACCATTGTTTAACGATATCTCAACAGAATCGTTCATTTAGAAGCTAAAGTTTGCGGTCATTTCGACATGTGGTCAACAGAAGTCACCTGCTGCTCCCACATAGATTCTACAAACCAACTGTATATTTGAGCTTTGTAACATGAATGTTAATACACAGCCATAGAAAATGAAACTTCAGATAACTACTGACTACGCATTATCAAAAACATTTACTAGAAAACAGCAACAACAAAAATGACACAATTCAATCTTTAAAAAGAATAGAGTCGAATCCTCCAGTAATATTGTTAGCAAAAGAGGGATACTGTTCCGAGTCTGTTGGGGTTTTGAAAACATAACGAGACGAATTTCAATTCCACTCAAGGCAAGTCCGAAGAAAGGCAATCAGTTTGAAGAATTAGCTTCGATCACCCGCAAACGGCTGACTTGAGGCACAATCGATTTTTTTACACAGGAACTTTACTGCAGGACGTTCTACGAGATCATCTTTAAGACTTGCCAGATAACTGTTCAGAATCACCTCAGATCTTCCCAGCGCGCCGGCGATTATGTGTCCCCAGCGGCGTATCATAACATTTGATCTATGCAGTTACCCATTTGTAATTAAGCGACCGACTCTTCTCCATAGCGCCACCGGCGTAAGCTATTCTATAGGGGGATCTCTGCACCGTACAGATTTACAAGAAAAAAAGACGAAATAAATAATATATGTCGTCTTGGCATGAACTCTATACTATAATAGCTGGTTGCATAATAAACTAATAGGGATGTTCTTCAAGTCAGAAAGTGACGCAAAGTTACTCACCTTTCAAGCAGTTTCTTATATATGGGAAGGGGATAGGGAATTTTGTGTGAACTGTTACTTTTTATAATGTCATTGGATCACCTTAGCTAAAAAAAAAATATCCAATTTTTTTCCCCTCTAAATTGGTTTGGCAAAAATTAATGACAATTCTCCCGCTCTTTTATGTATTTCGGTCAATAGCATTGTAATGGAATAATAATGTGTTTTAATGACAGAACAGGTATACGCACAGTTCGACGGAGGGGTGTGTGTGTGTGTGTGTGTGTGTGTGTGTGTGTGTGTGGGTGTGTGTGTGTGCGCGCGTGCGTGCGTGCGTGCCTGCCTGCCTTCTTGAGAGCGTGGGTGCGTGCAGGTTTGTGTATGTATGTGTATTTCTGTGAGTGTGTCTGCCTGCATGCATGTATG
>JAULBR010149028.1:0-17440 GCA_032355825.1 Melanodrymia aurantiaca | reverse complement strand
TACCAAAATGTGTTGTGTTGTTTAATTAGAAAATTATTACTTTATATTCGGAGGAATGCAATGAGGGAGAATATAAGCACATTTTCTGTCTGTCAGTTATCCCAGAATTTGACGTATGATATCAGCCAGGGAGTCTTAACATTTCACAACATTCTCAGAATATACATGTATTGACTTGCATTGATTCCTTACGATCTATCCAGGATCGCGAGTTTTTGTTATATAGGATTATAACCATTATGTCTAATGCACCAACACATGAGTTAGTTAGTTATAACTTATGCCCAATTAAAGTTCAAGCAAGTCTGTTCTGGACAAGCATTCCAGCTGCCTCGACCGCCTGCCCAGGACAGAAGTTAGTGTTAGTAGATCATGCGAGAAAACTCGCTACTCTTATTTACTAAGTAGCAATAATGGATCTTTTATATGCATTTTCCTACAGACAGGACAGTACATATCACGGCCTTTGTTAAACCAGTTGTGGACACTGGTCGATGTAAGTGGAATTACACCTCCCATTGAACCTTGCGGAGCACTCACTCTGGGTTGGCGTCGGTATATACTAGGACTAAAAATCCCATATGCCACGAATGGGATTCGAACCCAGTACGTACTATTCTTAAGCCCGATGTGTTAACTACTACGATACGGAGGCAGATATATTCAATGAGCCCATTAGTATAAAATAATGTTTATAATTGTCATTAAATAACCCAACACAACACAATTGCTAAATACATGTATATATTATATTTAATACTCTACTTCGTATATTTTCTTGTAGATGAACAAACGTAACCGGTATAATGCAAAGTGACAAAGCTGCAGGGTTGGCAAAATAACGACTCCAACAATAACAACGATTCCAGTTGTGTAGCCGGCGTTATTCCAGTCGAGCACACCACTGTAGAGCACATTAGAATGGTCCCGACACCAGAATAGTATACTGAATATTATATATACCATACTGTACATCACGGGGTAGATCACGTGCAACAAACGCACGGGCCTTGCGCTGATAGCCACGTCAATGATTACGAACACAGTATTTAGTGCATGGATATTTAAATTGTCAAAACTTATTCCAGGATTACCACGTTGCAGCTGTAATTTGCCATACAAAGCACCAAAGTATATAGCAGTAACCACTATTGCGTCCACAGATATTATATTCCAAAGGATCCAAGATAGTTTGAGGTACCATGGCATATTGTTCTCCATAATGGCCGGGTCTTGCACGTACATCGATACATCCGCGTCTGATTTGACGTCGTAGCAAGAATGTTTGGTTGCTATATCCGATTTTGCAACATTAATTTGATCGTTATCAACACCAGTGTTATAGTTAATCTCACAATGTTCATGTTTATGAGAAAATGTAGGATTGTTATCACAGTAAACAGAATTTGAGGAAATAGTTTTTATGTTTGTAATTATGGCTTCTTTCTGTGACTTTGACCTTGCTCGGTAGTGGCACCAGACTGCGACCGAGGCGGCTAGGACCATGTTGAGAGTGAGAACAAGATACGTCCATGTTGTTAGGTACGCCATGATATTGTATGGAAGACCCTGTCCATGGCTTACACTTATTTGCGCATTCACTATCAACCTTGTGAAAGCGAATACGGAGTAGGCTGCCACTACCAAACGGTAAATTATGAATACTGGCCATGGAAACCGCCACTAAAAAGAAGAAAAAAAGACATGTTTTAGCTGTGGATTCATTCTTAATGTAATGGTTCTTAGCACATACTATTATTACAAAACCAATTAAAAAAAATATATATATATATATAAATTATATAATTATATTCTTTGACAAACAATTAAATTTGCATACGCATAAAAATCAAAACCCAAACATTTGTGGAAAAAAGCATAGTACATTGTGCCAGCGTTTTGCAGAAAGCTGTATAGTATATATCGTGACTTTTTCATGAACGTCTGATAGTCCGAGAATCAAATCTATACACAATGTCTATGATATATCAGTCGAATGAAGGTGATATAACTGGTTTGTTTAACGACGCTACTGGAACATGTCATGCACCATATAGTCGTATCTTACACAATAACAATGCAGCTACTATATAATATCCTCAAGTTTCCTACTGAATAAACTAATTTACATAAATAATAAATAAATATACATTATATATACACTAGTGACTACTATTTATTAAGTTAATCATAGTGACTGCGTGATTGGTATAGTATCGGTTTCTTACCTGTGATGTGTAAAATGATTCAGGTTTGCTGTGATTTAGCCAAACATTGCTCAGTTTAAACTCGTGTTTCACTACAGAACACATACTTGAAACCTTATTGTTCCACGTGTTGTTTGTAGTGGCGGACGATTTAACATGTACGGTACCTAATATTTAAACACTGGCACGGATGTACTCCTCATTAAGTGGCGCAATTGAAACAGACCACGTGACTGGACGAAGGGCGGGCTGAAAGACACAACCGGCAAACTTATACCAGACAAAAACTGTTTATATTAGTAATGTGTCTATTTTCATTAAAGACTTATCAGCTGCACGTATATACACACACACGCGCGCGCGCATGCACGCGCATATTATATCGTACATAAAAGCAAGAAGTGACTTCTATACTGGCGGTAAACATTTGCAGTCTGGATCAGATACTGTTGTTTTGATTGTTATCATATAAGCTAGACCAAGTAGAGCAATTTTCAATAAAATAATAAATTCATATGCGCGAAAACTACTTTCTACTACTGGTTAATAAATCTCAGTTCTACTGCGGGTAATATCTATGTATTAATTTCCCTTTGTTTTAGATCGATATTAAAATACTGCCGTAAAACTATTATAAGAAAATAAATAAAAATTGCCAAATTTACTCTTATCTGGGTTGTTGTCGTTTCAACAGTTACATAACATAATGTTTTAATAAATGCTTATAAAAAGAAGACCGATATGCAATTCAGTCGTTAATCAATTTTAACCATAAGCATAAATGTATCTGTGCTGTATAAAGTTCCGTGAGAAAATTTAAAATAAATACACGTTCATCGAACCACTTTATTCAAAGCATACAGACGTAATCTAACCAGCATATATATATATATATACAACTATCACAGTTGAAATTTAAAGTATATCATATAAGCTGGATTCTGTTTTGGGAGTCGGGATTAGAGGCTGGTGGTAATACAAAATGAAATTTTCTGCCCTATGAAGGCACTGTCAAAATCTAAATTTAAAACATCTATATCAAATCAAAACTTTTAATACAATACAATATAATATAATATTATCACGTTGATCAAAATGAAGGCGATTGGCGTATCTAGTCCAATCTAGTCGTATGATGGATCGAGGGTCACTTATACCGAACGGCAAACAAATGTGAAGTGAAACATTTTAAGTGCTTTTATCCACCAAAGATTCAAGCACCCCCATTTTGGGCGTGGTCCTCTATAAAGTTAATGCCAAGGCTGTGTCCAAGGCGGCTAAACAAATGTTAGTTATCTTATTTACGTGCTCATATCCAATCGAGGTTCAAGCATGTCTGTCAAGGTCACACCTACCCATTGAGCTTGGCGGAGCACTCACTCTGGGTTGGTGTCGGAAAGTGAGATTCACAAGCAGAATTCGAACACTGTTCCTACCAGCCTGTAGTCCGTGGCGTTAACCATGCACTACAACACGGAGGCCGGTAAACAGATGCTAATATTGTCGTGGCCTAGTATAAAGACAAAACAAAGTTCAACTGGGTGCGTGCGTGCCCGACGTTGATGTTGAGCAAACACGTCGTCACCGTCCTGTGATTTAAACATTGCCCAACTTATAGTTTGTCTTTTAGGTTGAACTGATAGTGCTAACAGAAGATAATAGTGTCCATACACTCGTGATGACATGTTTCCTAACCTAATTCGTTGATGGGCGTCTTGTATTTGTCACCAACTAGGAACGAAATTAACTGAATTATCAAAGAAATTCGGCCATGTGCATGTATAAAAATACATTTACGCAAGTTTGAAAAAGTCTTTTAATAACAATACATGTAATTGTAATTTTACAATGTATAGTAATAATTAGAATGTAAATTAATTATAATTGTGTATAATTGAGTTTATAATAGTGCATATAACATTAATAATAACAATGATAATACCGGTAGTCCATATGAATTATAAGTGGTTAAAAATGAAACCATATTGTAATATATATATATATAGGCCTACAGTTGTATGTTAATATTATACATAATCGTGCTTCACCATCACTCAAAGTTGTTTAGAGTTACTTTTATTGATTGGATTTACTTACATCGGTCACAATTGGTCACACCGACGAGGTGTCCGAAACTAATACCGATGTCACAGATAACCATTTTGTAGTACACAAGAGTAAGTTGAAAATATTTTTTAAAAATCGTAATAAGTGCCGGTCATTTAAATTCCGAAAGATTTTAAGCTGTTTATAAAAAATTGTTCTGTAAAAACGTTATCATTTCTGCATTATTTCCGTACGCGTCTTATGGTGTCCGAAACCGATACCGCGAGGATATATTACTTACATTATTTTACCAATTTGTAATTACTATATAAATCAACATCCGACGGTGCATACATTTTATCTCTCCACGAATTATTTTAATCAGAGTGTAAACTTTTGTCAGTTAATTTCACTAGAAAATTGAATGAGGTAAACTATAACTTTATTAAATCTATCTTGTGATTACAATGTGCGAGCACAGAAGCCATTTCTCGTTAGTAGCCCAGTAATTGATAGAAAGAGGATACATTTATGATAATTATCTAGGCTTAACTATTAAGCAATATAATTAGTCTATAGACTCTATAATGTAATTAAGTGTATAATTACAATGTAATCGTAATTAATTTAAAATATGGACACCGACTGTTGCTGTCTTAAAATTACACAAGTCAAACTTATTTTATAACTTGTAATCAATTACATAAAATTATAGCTGTAGGTCCAATGGTTAAAAAAACCCGAACATAGTCTGTATACTTATTGTGTTCCGACTTATTGCAAACCATTTTCCGAAAACTATGTTTATAGTCGTCAATGTCAAATTACCACACACAAGTCGATAATACCCGTATTTGACACACAATAAGGTTATCTGATGTAAGAATGTACCAATACTGCAACACTGTTATATTCAATTTAATGAAATCTTTCTTTCAGTGATGCATCCATTTTATTGTTTGAACACACCGTGATTTAAATACAAAACTATTTCCAGATTCCTGCATCCAAATAGTTTATCCAAATAAGTTACACGAACACTGTATCATACAAATTGTCTTCTTGAATGGGGTCTTCCATTGAGCAGTGGTCACCAAAAGATAGGCATTTTTAGAGATCTCACATTTAGACATCAAGACTGTATGCCAATACATATAGCATGGTGACCATCTCTCCTTTGACACAGATTTTGATATGAGATCTCCAGTCCTTTGATAACAGAACTTTCTCGAGTGTGGATAGAAGGTTGGAACCTTCAGTTAATATGAACACTTTAAATGGTTTCATTCCATCTCATAGTGATTTATTACACAATTTTTATTACACAATTCGGCTAAACTTTCACCTCAGGTTTAATGAAAATGTAAGTAAAGTTCTGCTCTTCAATATTTGCTCATGATCATCATGGTCCAGCCGTTGCTGACACTTGTATTATTTGGCAAGACGAGTTGAAAATGTATAGTTAAATTAAATAATAATAAAAGTTTGTTTGATGAGAGATACCACTGGAACACATTGATTATGAATCAGCGGTTATTGGATGTCAAATAAATGGTTATATTGACACTTCAGTACAGAGGAAACCCGCTGCTGCCACATGTGCTACTCTTGTTCGAATAACAGCAAGGGATCATTTATATGCATTTTCCCACAGATGGGATAGCACACACTACAGCCTTTGATGAACAACTGGTTGGAATGGGAAATAATCCAACAGGGCCACTGAGGAGAATCGATCTTTCAACCTATCGAACCTCAGGTGGACGATCTTTCACTCAGCTACACATGTATGGTTAAGTGAATGTGTGAGAAGTGAACTATCTTCTGAGTGGTTTCTGCTTTGATTGTAGTCTCTTGAGGGCTCTTTTGTGCTTCAACTTGAACGCCTGTGAAGAAATATTAAAACCATCAATTAAAGTGTTCAAGGATTAAAATAAAACCTTAAATAAATATTTACGTTATGTCGAACAATTTTAATCATTGATTATTGGACGTTAAAAAAACGATTATTTCGACACAAGGTCTCAGCAAAAACCCTGTCTCATACGCTACTTTTATTGATTAGTTGTAGAGGATCTTTTATGTGCACTTTTCCAAGACAGAATAGCACACACCACATCCTCCGATGTACCAGTACTGGTTGGAACAGGGAAAGCACAACAGGTTCGATCCTTCAACCTCATGCACCATAGGCAAACACCCTAGCTCTGAGCTAAATCCAGCTATCGCATCACGACTTATTTGAAATATGATATTTTGCAGTTATTAAAGTAATTGAAGAATACATTGAATAACAGCAAGGGATCTTTTATGTGCACTTTTCCACAGACAGGATAACAGACACCACAGCCTTTGATGGACCAGTCGAGGATCTCCGGTTTCACGATTGGAAGACAGATGTCTTTCAATAACTGACACAAAAAAGGCTGTAGTATGTACTATTATAATCAGATGAAATCTGATCAATTTTACACCACAAAAAAAGAAGAAATACAATTAAAAACTCATTAAACAAACATACATCGATTAAATCTGGCCTTGTCTGTCTCCATGTTTTGACAACATTTTCATAGTCGGATGGTCGCTGAAAATATTTTACACCTTCTGAAAAATAAGAAAAAGCTTTCACTGTCACCTGCAAGATTGTTACAAACTCATAAAAATAGGATGATATTACTCTACAGCAAATGTGATCAACAAATCATACTGTGTTATCGCCCATCTTGAGGGCCATTCAACAATTATTATGTATAGGATGGGATGTCTGTTTATTAAGAATTATGTAATGTGACATATCAAGCCAATTTCCTACAAAATAATAAGACTAGTAGTGACTAGAGTGGGCTAACTGTTAACAAGATCAGGGTCCAAATCAAGTCAAATGCCCATATGGCCCGATTACATATTATTACATAACATATTTATAAGGGTAAATAGTTATAAATTGGCAATATTTTCTATGATAAACATGCCTCTCTAAATAGATATGATACACTTGGGAGAAACATGGAAGATGTTTTTGACCATTTTGACCTCTAGATTAGTGTCTAACCTTTTAGTCTTTCATCATCAGCTTGGAAAAAGAATGTCAACTTTTTGACTGGGAAGATAACTCTTGGTACTGTAGAGTTGGTATTAGTAGCCAATGAGACTGGTCTGAAAATAAACACAATCATAAATTAAATATTATTTCCTTACATATGAGGTATGTTTTGATCCATATGCAACCAAGTTTATTTTTTCTAAATTGTGAATAAAATCATTCTCTATCTTACCCATCATCGTCGACATCAGAATCCGACATCAATTCTTCGTCACTGTTATTTTCAGCTTTCCATGGCAACTGGGTCAAACTGGCCTTTACAGATGTGTCTGAAATTGTTTTTATCAATATTTATTTCGAACATAAATAGGATACTTTTAAAGTGTCTTGTGATATCACAAGTTATCAGTACAAGTTGATAAAACCACAAAATATCTGAGTGGGTCCAAGAATTTTTATACTTTTATCAATGAGTGCTGATAAATTATGATATCACAAGACATGAGGGGGGTATTTTTTTATCGTTCTGTTTAATTAGGATGATATTAACAAAAATTAAATAGACATGAACACTTGGAATACTCGGTTCAAAGACATGACGTCTTAACAGTTGCAACAACACGGATGCCAAACAAAAGATGCAAATATCACATATGTCATACAATAATCATTAATGCCAGAGAAAAGATTTATCTAGTGCAGATGAGTTAAAATAGTATGTGCTAGTTTGGTATGTATTAAACAAATTTCAGTGCAACAACAGTATCCTTAATAAACTACACAAATTATGTTTTAATTTAACCTTCTTCGTCTGATGATTCCAATTCACTCTTCTGAGTTCCAAATGCAGACAGCAATGAAAATGATTCCTTGCTCTGTGATTCAGACTTTTTAAATGCATCCTTCAATGTGGCAGAAACCTCATAATGCCGCATCTTATCCACTACGGGTAACTCTTCCTCTGCTGCCTCCTCATCATCATCTCCCTTTTTAACCTTTTTCTTTGATCTGTGAAAATCAAATAATTATTATGCACTCATTATCTGAACCAAAATCTCATCATCTTCACAAGCCAAATTTAAAAATGGTCGAGTTAAAGGTCAAATATTAACATAACATTTGATGTTTAATATGTTGTCCAAAACACCATAATTGAATCTATTTAACACCGATAGATATCAATATGGAATTATAGCAGAATCTAGCTTAGTAGTTAGAGCGTCTCTAAGATCGAAAAATTTATCATTCTAATTGGACATATTGTTTTTTTCCCAGTTCTAACCAGTGGTCTACAAAGGCTGCAGTATGTGATGTCCTACATGTATTTGCAGGAAACTGCATATAAAATATTCTAAGACCATGTGTCGAAATAAATTTTTCCAATTTCTACCAAAATTATTTTTTAATAATATTTTATTTTCTATTAAATACTGTCATAGTTTAATTAAGATTTAACAACTTACTTTTCTGGTTTCTTAGGCTGTTTAGACAATTCTGCAGGAGATCTCTTAATTTCAAACTGTGAGTGGTCTTCTCGAGATGGATCAAAGCGAACGGCTGAAATATCTCTGAAAAAGAAACATACACAAATAGGAAAAGTTAGTGATATCTATTTTGTACTGAAATTGCATTGTGTGAAAACGAGTCACATGACTGCAAGGTGCGATATTGACCTCAGTCTGTTCATGCTATGATTAAAATTGCATAACTCTGTATGCGACATATTACCAATGAAAAAAAACCGAAGGATATCATTCAATCACTGAACTTGCACTTTGTTTCGGACAAACAAATATTTAGCTTGTGGCAACATTTTTATTCCAATTGCATAACTCTGTGGCGACATATTACCAATTAAAACAAACGAAGGATATCATTCAATCACTGAACTTGCACTTTGTTTCGGACAAACAAATATTTAGCTTGTGGCTAAATTTGTATTCCCATAGGGACATCAAAAATGTATAATGTAAGTACTTAATTTTTTGTTTATCTTTTGACTTTAAAATGTTCACCTGAACGGCTTCTTTTTCCACTCCTGTTTGTTTAGTTTCACAATTTTTGCATGACCGACGACAGATTCAAGAATCTTGAGACTCCGTTCTTTCTCGCTCTCCCCAACATTCTCTTGTACTGCAATCAGAATAGTCATAATAAAAAAGTAAAGTTTGTTTTATTTAACGACACTAGAAACACATTGATTACAAATCTGCGGTTATTGGACGTCAAGACACATGGTTATATTGACACATGGTCACAGAGGAAACCCGCCACCGCCACATAGGCTACTCTTCCACGAATGACAGCAAAGGGTCTTTTATGTGCACTTTCCCATAGACAGGATAGAACACACACCACGGAATTTGATAAACCAAAATAGCCCATAAAAAGGATATCTTACCTCTGAGCTACGTCCCGCTCTCATAATGAGTACAACTAGGTTAAAAAAACATTATATATCGCAATGAGTAGAAAACCTGTACAAGTAACCCTGACACAGCATAGTTAAAAATCTCACTGATTAACCAAGTGCTACTTTAAATGATGTAAATGTCATCTTGACAAAGCAATGAAATGTCTTCAGTACGCATGTTATGCCCAAAGACCCATCAAAAGACGAACTTGTAAGTAAAACAGATCAATCAAGTATTAGTGTAGAAATAGATTTGTTAAAAATTCTCCATTTCATGAAATAAAACATTGGCAAGCACACAACTTATTAGTAAAAAATGTTCTCGTATAATGCTAAAGTGATACATTTGCTATATTTTATGTTATATACCAAATGGTATAATAAGAAAGATGATATTGATAAATTAATATCTTTTTTTCTGTGATCACACAAATCCAGAGCAAGGATATGAAACATGATCCCAGTCACCTACAAAGGATATAAAATAAAGAAAGAACTTCAGGAATGGTGAATATGGTTCTAGTGTGAAAACCATAATCAATATTTAAAACATGGTCCTAGTCAAAAACAATCAGGAAGAATGGTCGTTAAAGATTTGATGTATGCATTTGAAGTTTAAAGTCGCTTCAGGATTATTTCACCTATATGCGATGATGTATGCATGGTCTGACAAGTAAACATACCATTATTGTCATCTTCCTCAACGTCGGCAAATCGTGCATCCAATCGAAATCTCTCGTCAGTTCCTATCCGCGATTGTAGAGACATCAGCTGAAAAACAAACCCAGCAAGATTTGATGGTAAGGCTGTCAATTATCCACACATGAAAGTCATCTGAAGAAATGTCATACTTGAGGAATAAAACATTCGTAATCGCAGTTGTTCATAGACCGTGTTATTCAATTCAATTATTTTATTGACATTGAGCTATACAGCTCATTTGTACAAATACATTACATAGACAATATACATGTACAGGAGAAACAAGAAACAATACATACACATGTATACATATAAAAAAAAATTAAAATAAAATAAAAAATTAGTACCAGATTTTCGGAAAATACATTATAATGATATTGCAAACAAATGTATCATGGTTTGAAGGAAAGGAAAGTTTATAGACCGAAAATTCTGGCACTATATAGGACACTCTTTCAATGCATTTTTTAATGGAGGATGGCCCATTCCTGTTGGCTGGAATAAACAGGGCTTCTAGAATATGGCACCCCCACTAGCATGGCTAGTGAATTTTGGCTTCGGCCAAGTAAATTTTATTCTTCTTTGCTTCTTGTTGCACAACAATGGCTCACTTGCAAGTGTTGGAGATTAAAAACGTTCTAGATTGCACTAGTAACATGAACTCCAATCTCACTGATCGTTGTGTAAACATGTGTGACTGGGTTGTGGACGTTACCTTCTTTCCTGACTTTCCCTCATACTGCTCCCTCAGACGAAACCTGTCGGTGTCCGCATCATCATCATCCTCATCATTGTCATCCTCACTGTCAAACAGAGTAGGTCCAGTGTTTGCCATCTGAAAGAAAACATAAAAACATTGACACATCTGAGATGCAGTTCTTTCATACTACATATAAAAATAGAAAACTAGTGATGGGAATTAAGTTCTATTTTCATGTTTGATGATTGGTTGCGCATAACCGATCAATAATTGTAGATAATTGGTTGGCTGCAGTTAGAACTAAAGTGGATTATTTTTCTTTAAAACTTTTAATGGTAAATGTGACTAAAGATTAACAAAAACGACATTTAAAAAATGTTAATTCATTTAAGATTTTATTATTGTTAATGAATCATAATTGATACGGCAAATGATCAATCATCAATTATAATTAATCATTGGAACACCACTATAGAAAACCTTATATTTCAAAACCTTTTATTTCAATTTAAAAAAAAAGAAATCTTTTCTTACACCAGTTACTTTTTACAAAATTATCCCATGTTGAGATGGACAAAGCAAACACTATATAATAAGATATTATAAAGTGGAAATCACCTTTTGCTTGTCGCTATGTTCAATATGGCTATTAGCTGCCGATGAATCAGCAGTGCTTGGTGGTTCCGAGTTATCATCATCATCAGAGTCAAACACTGTTTTCTTGTTGCATGATGAAACGCCATCCTGATTACACACAAAACATTGAAAGAAATGTTTTAAATAGTTGCCAAATAGAAACAATCCTTAACGAAACCATGTAATACAGTAAAAATAGATGAAAATATATACTGGTAAAATGTCTTTTCTATGATTCAGATGAGGGATTGTACATAAATGTCAATGTGTTTCACAATCAGGACAAAGTTAGGATTGTGCATGATTACTCCTATCCCTCCCATTTTAATCCTAACATAAAACGTTGATCAACTGCAATCATCGGATTGTAATACAAATAGTGACATTGACATTAATTTTATGCATAGTCCCCAACTGATTAGCAATTGGAACACCTTTCTGCGACTCAACATATTGATTAGTGATGGTTTTATTAATTGCTTCAGAACTCAAGGCTTGTTAGGATTAGTCCAAATTTGACTGATCCAAATTTAGTGTCCCTGACAGGATCTGATCTTCCACTGGTATAGCGGTCTGGGTCATTGAGGCATGCAAACCCAATTACCACGTCAAGGATTGGACCTTAAGGAGGACACGTACTGATCAATTATGATATCTCCCGAAACTCGAAGTGCATGTTCTATTTAACATCTTACTGACTTACCACATCAGAGAGTGCTTTCTTCAATATTGCTTTCAGCATCTCATTATCCTTCTGTCTGTTCTTTACGGACAGCAACCTCTTCTCATTATCATCAACATGCTTTTGGTCCAACTTCTTAGACGTCTTCTGCTTGATTGATGTGTTTTTCACATTCTCTCTGTTCAAATCAGAATCATTCAACATTTTACTATCAGCTTCTGGTGATAAAGTGAGAAAGTTTGCTGCAGATTTGGATAACTGTTTAGCCGTTGTTGACATTGGTGTGGGAGTCCCACGTGAACTGCTGCCAGAGATAATCTCTCGTCCATCGGATGAATCATCAGATGAATCATCACTACTGGATACATCAGATTCGTCCTGAGACAAGCCAACTGGTTTTGGTGTACTGGACACGATCTTCATATCGGTGTTTTTCACTAGATTCACAAAATCATCGTCACACTCATCTGTAATTGTTTTCCTCTGTATGTATGAGACGTCTCCACCGATGATGGAAAATCCAGCAGCAAACTCGTCATTGGGATTCAATGAGGTATCAAGTTTAGTTTTTATACATTTAGAAAAACTTGTGGGGTTATTAACATTTTTCTTGGCACTTGAACATAATTCATCAGTTTCTGACGAGCTGGCAGAATCTGAATCAGAAACATCAGAGTCTTGGCCAATTTTTCCATTAACCCTTTTTAAAGAATTACCATCAATTATTTTTTTGCCTTTAAATTTATTTTCTGTTGAATCATCGCTACTATCTTCACCATCACTATTTAAAAATGACAATCCTTTGAACTCAGGCACTCTTCTTGCATTCCAGTTCGGACTGGTTGGTGTTTTTGATGCATTGATTACCTCATTTGAATCAGAATTACTCAAACAGCTGGAAGATGTTGGACTTAAGTCATTTTCAATGCGACTGGTTTTAGAATATTTTGCTTGTTTAATTGCTGGTGATTTGAGCCCATGAGCATGATTTTCACTCAAAGAATTAGCAGGTTTCCTTTTTAAAATAGAATTCGTAACATCTTCACCTGGAGATGTGTCTGAATCCACAGAGTCCGATGAAGAGCTCGAACAAGAAGAATCTGAATTATAAATATGTTTGAAAAACGATTTTGATTCCTTGTTAGAACATAGTTTACTTGACGGAGTGTCACTTTTACATCTTAAAGACAAGGAATCAGGCATCTTGACTACTGAATTGTGGGTAGACAGGCTATTCGATTTGTTGTTTGTAGTAACTGAACCATCATTATGTTCATCAGATGCCAGTTTTCTTGAATTCATTATCTCATGGGATTGTTTGCCAGATGATTTTACATGTGCGATAATTTCATCGGTATCGGCCGAACCTGCCGATTCTTCACCATCACTGATTCTATTGGACGATTTAACAACTTCGAACTCATCCGACTCAGAATCCTCGCCAACGCCATTTCTTGACCGTTCCAATTTTTTATCGTAAAACTTTTTCAACACGAAGTAATTCTGATCGGTGTGCTTCTTTAACCTCGGAGACCACGATTCAAACTTTCCCTTTCGCTTTCTCGTCACAGCACTGTCCGAGTGAGTTATCTCCCATGTCAGGTTAGTTGCACCGTTATTTTTGCTGTCGTCATCTTTCAGTCTTTTCACATTGTGACAGTATTTAGAAGGATCGGTAGTGACCAACTGAAAAAGGAAACCAGACTGTATTGAGTGTGACAACTCAAGATGGAACCGTAGCCAATGTAGGTGAAAATATTTATAGAATGGTAATGAAATACAAGAATAAATAGACATTCCTAGGGGTTGGGGGTAGTAATTTATTCCTATATAATCAACATCAACACTAATATAAAATGCTGTTTTGATTCAATGTGAAATATACAAAAATGTACTGAAGTATCTGAACTGCGAACAAAAATATATGCTAATTATTAATTGGCTAAGTGCAGCTTATGAGTTTCTATCCTAACAGATGAACATATCGATCACATCTATACTGAGCTGTGCTTTGCTAATCAGTAACAAAACCATATACATTTTTTTAAATTGTTAAAAACACAGTATGTCTATGCATGGTCTCAGAAGAAACCTGCAGGTGCCAAGTATGTTACTTCTACTAATTAACAGCCAAGAAACTTTTATGTGCACATTTCCAGTCAGGATAGCACATACCAAAGCCTTTGTTGTACAATTTGTGTATCACTGGTTGGAATGATTAATAACCCACTGAGTCCGCTGAGTAGGATCGATTCTTTGACCTCACGCTCTTCAAGCAGACATTCTTGCACTGAGTTATGTCCCACTTTGAGATTTTCTCAGAGTTTACTGTTGGTCATTACATGGCGATCATAATGTATCCAAACATTTAGTCACACTGCAGAGTACTGTCAACACACAATCATATGACTAAGTGAGTCCTCATCAAAGATATAATACTTTACCTTCCCCTGCTTATTAAAAGTTTTTAATTATCTACCTTTTGTTTGCCATCTTTCTTCAAGTGGAGTATTGGAAGAATTCTGCCATATTTCCCCACAATCCAATCCTGAAAGAGCAATACTCAACTAATTTAACTTAATAATTACATAAAAATAAACAAACTTTTTCCAGTAAGACTAAAGAATGTTTCCACCTTGCCCGAAAAAATGGATTAAAATGTTAGAAAAACCATAAATATCATTTATGGATGAATGATTCCATGGCATTTGTCGTGACCGCAACGATTATTTTTCATCATTTTGCTTAGTTAAGACAAAACACAAGTTGTTAGATAATTCAATTTGAAGTACAAAAAAATTCATGAAACAATCGTTGCGGATGGGACAAATACCATGGAATTGCCCTTATCTGTTATTAACTACATGTAT
Organism: Melanodrymia aurantiaca; assembly: GCA_032355825.1. Taxonomy (NCBI): domain Eukaryota; kingdom Metazoa; phylum Mollusca; class Gastropoda; order Neomphalida; family Peltospiridae; genus Melanodrymia; species Melanodrymia aurantiaca. The sequence goes on along the minus strand of JAULBR010149028.1, from coordinate 2,141 downwards.
TATGGTGAAAGTGGCATGCAACTGACCTTTTCTCCTGGAATGGGGGTTCCCGGGACAGCTCCTCGTAACTCAAAACATTGCTTGTTGGGCAGAAGCTGTAGAGGATTGTGAAGGTGAGAATTGTGCGGGATCTCTTGTGGAGGATTCTTCTCAGCACGTCGTTCCTCATCCAACCTGAATTGTTATTACAAACACTAATCATCTTTTGTTCAATGATATGGATAGTCACGATACCATACGTGTTATCACACATACTAACATAGGTCGTGATACGACACACATTGCGATACTCAACTTCATATTTTCCAGAAATAACAGGTTTTTTCCAAGCATTTTTTAACTCCATAGCTATTGTCACTGATGTTACTTGAAATTTCAAAGATTTCAAATCTGTTATGAAGTATTCAACACACACACTTTTCGTTAGATAATAAATATTTTTCTTTGGTTGAAATTGCTATTTAACTACTGTGTAGTTTACAGTTACTCGTCCAGCTTTTACCATTGCTAGGTTACCAGAAAAATTTTACTTGGCAAAAAAAAGTGTGCAATAAAGTAGGGTCCCCTCAATCACTTTCATAAATCACAGTTGTGTGGCAAATAACACATGTCCCTGTGATTATAAACCAGTCAACTAAGTCCAGACTCAACCTACACACCAATACAGTACGTGACCAAAAATCAGCCCAGTCTCTTACTTGTCAAGAAAACTTGATTTTGCCAATCCCAACTTCAGTTCAAATCCTTTCCACTTGGTACGATTGAATGTACTCAAACCTTAAAGAAAGGTAAAACATTAATCCCCGATTTAATAAAGATAAAAGTTGTTCAATTACTATAAACAAACTAATCTAATCTATATCATCATATAGCGGCATGTTAAAAGGTGAAGAAAAAAATATTTATGCCTAATTTTCTTCAAATATCTCGTGATTATTATAAACGTAATAAAATTCAATAATGTCAAGAAATATAAGTAGAACATAAGTTGAATTAAATAAATACTATATACTACAGTATATTACATATCATCTAAATTAACATGTAATGTTCTAAATAGACCACGAAAAAATATTTTAACATGCCATGTTAAAACTAGAAAATGATAAATATGAAATATAAATAAACGAGGAAACTGAAAACGTACATTTATTCCAATTTGCTTTGGTGGACAGGAAATCAACATAAGCAAATGTTTTATTTGGAGTACCTGAAGAAAAGAAAAGAAAAAAAATTTAGATTATAATGTTTAGAAAAAAAAACAATTAAATTAAAAGTGCATGAATCTCAATAATACAATATACTTGCATACTACCGTAATATAGATGATAAACATATCACTAAAACTATTTGCAATTTTTTTATCCTTCAGCGTACCCAGGTAGTCGACAGATCTAATAATCTTATGAAGGCTATTAACATTGCATAGAACATATTAATATATGTAATTACCACACTCATCCTTTCGAACTTTTAATTCCACTTTAACAACATCTCCAAATTTTGAAAACTTGTCAGTTAGCTCACTGGCTGTAATGGTGTGAAAAAGACCCCCAACATGAATTCTACGTGTCTGTATTTCAGCTTCTTCCGTCATGCTTTGCTATACTTATACCAGGCATTCACAATGGTATAACCATTTCTGAAAAAAAATATGGTAAAAACAATCATTCAAACAGTTTCAATAAACATGGGAATAAGATAGCTACATATATATAATTATTAAAACAAAATTAGGTGTCTTAAATGTCCCTAAAATAATCCACTTATCCGATTGATCTAGAGAGAAATGTTGCAAGCTCTTGTCAATTTGTAGAAGTGATTGAAAATCTAGAAACTTATGGAATGAACCGAATATTTGCGGAAATTGTCGAAGTATTTATACTGATTTGTAACGAGATATTTTGTATGCGAAGTTTATGTTGCACGCATACATGCTACGTTTTATGTGGTATGTATGATTCGTTGAACTATTTATGTTTTAGATACATGTACATAGCTAACCCTAGCCCTAAACAAATAGTACAATGTATACCCAACCCTAAAATAGTAGAACGTATACCTAACCCTAAAATAGTAGAACGTATACCTAACCCTAAAATAGTAGAACGTATACCTAACCCTAAAATAGTAGAACGTAT
>JAULBR010148917.1:0-17447 GCA_032355825.1 Melanodrymia aurantiaca | reverse complement strand
TATGACCTGTATTAAGCAGCCACCTGTCTTAAGAGGCCACTTTTTGTTACTCCCTTAGGTGGCTGCTTAAGACAGGTGTGACTGTATAGTCAAATCACGTTGCTGCTTTGTAAAGTATTGGGCTAACCGACAAAATTATGCCAGGTACCTGTGTTAACTTTTAAACAAAAAAGTAATTAGCACAGGTGAAAGGTCATATGAGCAGTCATCTGCACTGATTCCTTATGGTCACAAGGACCAGCTATAGGAGGATCGTTCTGCTACTGAGACAAAACGTTTCATAACCGGTGTTTGCATCTAATATTAAGTGAATGTGATATGATATTACACGATTGGTACCAGTCATACTGTTGAAAATATTCTGGACCGATTGTAGAAGGTTTTTCTGACACTTGTCTCAAGAAAATCAATTCATGATGCTCACTAAAGCTCAAATCAAGAATTGATTTTATTGACGTCTGTCAGAAAAACAAAAAGACTATATGTTGTATCTTGCTTTTGCACTTATATTTTTATCACATTTTGCTTTTATCACTGAGAGTATTTTTGTGTAACAGACTCGTCGCTTAGGTCCAGGCAGCTATTCCTATGATAATGGTTCATTCAGCAGGAAGAAAGTGGAAGACATGGCATCAGGCCCTGGCTGGGCACGGGCGTATGAAGTGGAGCGAATGGCAGCGCTGCCTCACCTGCTATATAAAGAACAGTGGGATCAAAAACGCATGCTGGCGAGTGTTGTTTTATGTTGTTGTTTTATGTTGTTGTTTTGGGTGATTTCATGGTACTTGTCCCGTCAGCAACGATTAAGTGTTAGTTAAGAAGACAAAACACTATGGTGTTAGATAATTCAACTGTTAGGAATTTCAATTTGCAGTACAAAAAAATTAATTCAATTTGATAATATTTGCATTTATTTACATAACAAAGAGAAACAAATGTGGACGAGACAAATACCTTGGAATCGCCCTTTTGTGTTGTTGTTTTATGTTGTTGTTTTATGTTGTTGTTTTATGTTGTTGTTTGTATTTTCAAGTCAGACTCTTTCAGGGATACATTAGCTCTATATACACTAAGTTTGCCAATGATAAACTAAAAAAAAAAATCTAATTATTATTAATCTGAAAAAATAAATCTTACACATCTGTGTATGAAGAACATGTTGTTTACTGTTTTGATAAACAACACCCATTCTTTTATCTCTTGTCCATAGTTATGACCCAAATTTGTCTCATGACGTCAAAAGTTTTGACTGCAGATTAATTTATTTAATGCTGTACCGGTATCACGTAGTGTAACGTTTGAAGTCGCGCGACACCCATAGCCACTTGTCACAGAATATATAGTTGCAATTTTTCATTTTGTTTGTTTAAATGTTTTTTTAATAACAAATAGAATACTATACACTTATGCTCATTAGAGATTGTTTTTATCACCACACATGTTTTCCATATGTATCAAAGTCACTTTTACTCATTGTGAGATAAACGATTTCTCATGGGCATTTGGGTATTTTTGTGAAAAAGCAGATTTTTATAGTTTATAGACAAGTTTGTGCATGTCAAAATTGAGTCTGATCTTATGGTATGCATGCTATGTTGATAATTGCTATAAATATTATTACATATTGTTTTTGTAATTTTGCTATCATGAGTGTATTATGTTAAGTAAAATGTTTTGTTCTTCTGACATTTCTCACCATTGCTTTAGTTTTCACCAATTATTTAAAGAATATAACTACATGATGGCTATCTTTGTCATAATCTAATTCCTCGATATTGAAACTTTTTAATTTTCAGAGAAGGAAGCTTGGACCAGGATCCTATGAAATAAAAGACTTTCTTGAATCTGCAGATGAAAAGCCACATAGTCTGCGCGGCATTTGTGAAGGCAGGGCTAATCGATTCAAAGATAATGTTTTGGTAATTATAAATTTATTGATTTATCAACTCATTTATCTCTTAATCCACTCATTAATAATTTATTAACAATTATCCATCCACAAGACATACATAAAGGTAAAGATAATTAACCATCGACTGTTGGAGGTTATAGTAAAGTAAAAGTTGGTTTGTTTAACGACACCATTGGAACACGTTGATTATTAATAATTTTCTTCAATAGATCCTTATTTCAGGTTACAATATTGTAAATTGTAATTCTAGAGTACGACTCCAGGACCTGGCACGTATGGTAAGGGCGGTGTTCCTAATGCACTAGTGGAGGAGAGTAACCAGAAATCCACCAGCACAGTGGGCATGTTGGACGCAGCATCTACATCAAGATCTCTTCCATCTGTCGTGAGTAATATTAACAAAACTTGGGCCCCTATCTAGGCGAGTTTCTGGGGGTTCAGATGAGGAAAATGGTTTTAAAACACTATATTAGGTCCAGTTGTATGTCTAAAAAAAATAATTTTGGCTGTTGAAGGTCCACTTTTTCCCAAAAAGACGCAAACCTCCTGCAGAAAATCCTAAATGCGTGCCTAAATTTTAACTTTACATCTGATTTACTTTTTTGAGATAAATTTTACAAATTTGTAATTTATATGTGTGTGGTTTGGAGGAGTGGGGGAAGGGTTACATTTTCTATGGTGATATTCGTCTTAATTCCCGATGACATTGAAGAGCAGTTGGTAGATAAATACATTTATATAGCTATAAATAACTGTGACATTCTTTAATAGGCAGGTGGTTGTTAAAGCAAGTTTGATTGAACATATTGGTTACAAAATTTAATATTGTGCCATGAGCAAAATCAACGCGAGCTGAAGATCACTCCTGAAATGATGTCCGGCGACCAATCATTCGCCTCAATACATTTATTACAATTATTATAAATAAAAAACGCACATTTTTAATTTAAAATCTTTTCTATTAAGAATAATATCAATAGTTTTTATTTATTAATTCCATACTCTTGAAACATGCGAAGAAAAAATTTATAAAATGAATTTTGTTTTTGGTGGAAGTAATTTGCTGAAGCGTAAAATTACTCCAGGCATATGTCATTGGATGTTAGGGAGAGCGATCTATCACCTTTCCTGTTGAAGACTGTGATTGAAATTAGACTTTTTTTTTAATGAAAACTGGTTAATGGTAAATATCCCCAGCAAGCCTTACATATAAAAATCCTTATCGATTTTAGAATATGAGTGTCAAATAGAGCATGACAAACTGCTCTCTTTAAACTCATTTGAATATGGTTGAATACTACAAGCAATGTAGTGATTTGGAAATGTGCCAAATGTCGAGATAAGGGTTTTTTTATGTAAAGGAACGCAACAGTTGCTAAATCTCTCTGTGAAATAAAGGCCTAGGTGGATGTGACCTAGAAATTAAAAACAAATCCTGTAATATTTTCCATCACTTATTCTGAGATATTCAAATGCATATTTTCCCTAACTTCCGTCAATGCTCCAACAAATAATCCAATCCAGCCCCAAACACCCCATGTGACCCTGACATTATTTCATACATGCTGTGCACTAATCACATGACTTCCTTTCCTATTGACATTCCTGCTATATTTTAAAAAGTATCCTGTGAAGTCTGACATTGGGTTGGGTTGATTTTTTGGAGCATTGACAGAAATGAGTGAATATGGACTGAATGTCTCGGAACAATCCATGCAATTAAGAAAATGACCAAATAGTGTTGCTGTTAACACATTTTTCATTTCTGGTCCAAGTAAATCTTAATATAAAATGACACTTTGATAAATGGTTTAATCACTTTAATGTTATCAATGATTTTCAAACTCATGAGAAATAACAGAATAATTGCCTGTGATTTATAATTAAATAATATTTTACTTATTGTTTCAGCCACTTTATAATTTGGACTGTGTGTTTAAGACAGACATGCTTGAACATTAATAGGATATAAGCACATAAATAAGTAACTTATTTATGTGCTTATATCGCCATAGATTGTTTTTGTTTCCGAAATTATAAGTGTGTTATTCTTCATCGGAGACTGGTACACAATGTTTGTATGAAATCGCGTGATTTACGTATCATTGCAAACCCTGAAGAAGTAGTTGTTTATTTATTTAGTTAATTAATTGATATTGTCTTTGATTTGCCTTGAATGTAATTACCTACAATGCAAATCTCATTACAAAAGTGTTCCTGGTGGATTAGCAGGCTATCCCAGTCACAGATCAGTAACCCGCGACCAATTCAAACAATGCGATTGACCGGCCTCTGACTAGATGCTGAATACCGCTAAATTTCACAACTTCAGCCGACACGGTGCTAGAGTTAAGGTGCTTACATAACGAGGTAAGGCAGCACGGGCCGTGACGGCTTAGCGCTCTGGGGAAAACACTGAAGTTATAACTAACTACATGTACTAATGACCTGTTTAAGGACATCACATATTGCTCTCTTTAGTGACTATTTTAAATGCATGTTGTGTTTTAGGGTTCAGTACTAGGGCCTGGAACCTACAACTTCAACAGTTTCACAGAAGATATTACATCGAAGGTAACCAGTTTGCGAGGACCATATGATCTGTTTTCATTGAACCGAAACAAGCCAATATATACTGGACATCTTGCTGCAAATGTAAGTTTGGTTTTAACACGTTACTGCTTTTTCCTTTTCCACATTATGAAGACATCATGCTTATATTTGATAACAGGGTTCATATACTTATTTGTTTAAACTTGCCATTATTGCAAAAATACCACTTATAAACAAGATTGCGATGGGTATGACTTCCAAAATATTTATTTCAGATATAAACAAATAAAATTTGTAAAGCTCGACAAACCAGATTTCAGTAAACACTATATATAATTCAAAGAAAATTTATTTATATATTTTTATTATATTTTTCATGCACCTGGGCTATGCAATCGAGAGGAATCTACTGTAGTTCATTTCATTATCATTTATGAATTCATAATTATAATTTCTAGTTTCTAGTTTATTAGCTTACTACTGCTGGGCAACCAGACTGTGTATATATTTGTTTAAAAACCATATATAAACACGGAAATAAAGCTTTTTGTATTGTATTGTATTGTATTGTATTGTATTGTATATTTTTTGCAGAAATTTTCAAATGTTGGTCCAGGTAAATACGAGACGAAGTCATCTTTAGATGATATGCAATCGTTTCACAAAAAGAAACATGGCAAGTTTGGGACAGTGGCTCAGTATCCTCCATTCCCAACAGAACGGATTTTCTTCACTACAGTATCAAATTATGTAACAAACAAGGTATGTATTTACACACTAATACAGTTTGTAGTAATTTTAGTTAAATCTTTGCATTATGGTATATATATATATAATTCTATTGTAATATTTTCAGCTAATAGGCAATTTGCTTAGACCATCCAATGCTCTATTAGTATCTTAATATGCTGCTTCGACTTTACCAATTAGTGTAAGCAAAAGTTCATAGTAATCCATTTGATAGACCGGTATTCTAAACAAGAACATCTTAATTTTAATAAATAAAAAAAAGTATGTATTAGTAGAAAACTTTTGAATTTCGTCCATACGTATGGTGGCATCTATCTTAACATGTAAACAATTATTCAACAAACTACAGTAGAATCTCATTGGCTCGAACGCGGAAGGGTCGAGTACATGGCGACGCTCGAACCAAGATCGAAGTCCTGAATTAAACCCTCATATTAAGTTGCTGATGCTTGGGTCGAACTACCCGATGGGTCGAACAGTTTCTCGAGCACCGACAGTGTTCGAGCCAACGGGATTCAACTGTATGTTTATAGCACTTTAAATGTTTTCAAAATATATTATAATAATTATTGACAACCATTTAAAGTTGAAATGTATTTGTTTATATACAGCACTCGCCTGGTCCCGGTAGATACGATCCGGAGCAACCGCTCCCCAAGTCTCCTTCAACCAGAGGACCCGGATTCTTGTCTTCTTCGCACCGGAATGACCGGGTATCACAAATGTTCTTCACAAGAAACTTTGTAAGTTAACAGATAAAGTTTATTTGTTTAAAGAGACAAATGGAACACATTGATTAGTAATCGGTGGTTATTGGTGTCAAACATACGGTTATATCGACACTTGGTCACAGAGGAAACCTGCTGCTGACACATAGGCTTCACTTACTGAATAGCAAGCAGCAAGGGAACTTTTATGTGCATTTTCCCACAGAAAGGATAGCCCATCAAACCCTTTGATTGACCAGTCGTGGATTACTGGTTTGAATGGTAAATGACCCAATTGTAGGTTAACAAGTTAGGTTCACAGCAATGTATCATTCATTTCAAAAACTGCTTTTGAAATGAAACCATATTTTACAATCCTTGTGTGTAAGTTTTATTCATTTTTTTTGGTATATGTATTTTGCATGCAAACATGTATAACACATTCTATGCCCAAATGAACATTGATTGCATAATATTTAATGTCCCTTGGTGATTACTTATTTTATTATAGTTGTGGATGTTAAATTAAATTCAATTTAATATCACAGTATTAAAAACTATTTAAATGTGTTTCTTCTGTAGAACCCAGTTGGCGCTGGTCGCTATGACATTCAGAAGTGGGATGAGGCACAAGAAACTAATGGACACAACAGTGTCTTTAAATCAAAAACTACCCATCTCAGTCCAAAAATGGAGAAATATCTCAAGTAAGTATTTTTTAAGATTCCATTTCAACTTAATTTAGTCTAGACTGTTTAGGCTACTAAATGTTAGATGTAATCAAGATACGATTCCCTATATATATATTTTTTTCCCTATAATGGTTTTTAGGTAAATATGTTTATGTGAATATCTAATTATTTGGGAAATTTTCCACTGCCAGATCTTTATTCCACTAAAGGCCACCAGCCGGTGACATCAGAGAACAAACATATAACAAACTGCAAACTGATAAAGTTTGTTTGTTTAACGATGCCACTGGAACACATTGATTATAAATCAGCAGTTATTGGAAGTCAGAGGCATGGTTATATTAACACATGGTCTCAGAAGAAACCCACTGTCGCTGCTTCATGGGCTACACTTACCGAAAAACAGCAAGGGGTCTTTTATGTGCACTATCCCATAGACAAGATAGCACACACCACGGAATTAGATAAACCAGTTGTGAATCCCTGGTTGGAACGGAAAATAGCCCATAAAATGTTTTGCGCTATGGAGGATCGATCCCTTGACCCATCCCACCACAGGCAGAATGAATGAATGATTTGAAGTTTAAAGTCGTTTCAGGATTATTTCTCCTATATGAAACTGTTAATATTAGTGATAAAATGAATGAATAATAAATAAATAGTTCAATGAGAATGAGTGAAATGAATTAATAAATAGATGAATGAAATTCTACCTCTAGACTACGCCCCACCCCACTGCAAACTGAACAACAATGAGATTTGTTTTATTTATCTTTTTTGAAACCTGAAACATCATTGTACTTTGTTTATTCAGGGAGAGAATCCGTGGGAAAGACGTTCGTCTTGAAGACCGAGTTTACATGGTGCCACCAGAGAAGCCCGAGTACTTTACACAGAGGGCAACCACAGTTGCATAATCTCACCTTAGTCATGACAAATATATTCAAAATGTTATGTTAAATATGTATACAAAAAGATATGATAATTACTTATCGATTAAAAATATAAAAAGAGTTTCAGTTTAAGAAGATTGTGATAAAACTCTGAACAAGTTTGTAGTTGGCCTGTACCATTCTGTTGATGTCAGCATCACATTTGAAAGTTTTATTTCAGTAAAACATTAATTTTCTGCATACCCTTGAAAAAAAACCCAAAAAAAACTTTGTTATAGCACTAAAAATGTGTTGTTATATCAGTTATTCTTTAAAAAAAGATATGCATTTTAAATCAATATTAATCTGCAAAGATTTTGTTCCATTGGGGTGTTATACATATTTAAAAGAAAAGGACTTATTAATAAAGTCTGTTAAAACTTGAACTTAATAGAAAGTGGTAACTCGGTGTTTACACATTGGTATCTGATGTTTGCCATTTGAAGTATCACGTTTAATGCTGCATATTTTAAACTACACCAATTTTCTTACAAAATATCCTTAGATTGTCTTTCCATTCCTAGACATTTTGCACGTGTTCCATGTTTTAAAACTCCATCTTGAATGAGAGACAAGAGTAGATTTTGCTGGATAGGTGGTGTTGAAATATTGTTTTATTTTCTGAAATCTGTAACAAGCACACGATGATTGTGTTGCACAAGTGATGCAACATGTCAGATAATTTCTATTCTGGATAGAATACCTGTTAAATTTATATCTATTCCAACAGCTTGTATGAACAAATTAATTCCATCGATAAACACAGTCTCTGTTAAACCTGCTATGGTGAACGGTTTGTGATAAAAAAAGAAGTGAGATTTATCACATTTTCTCGAATATCTGGCAAACACTAATGTGAATTTCACATTTTTGTTTGTCTCCATGCTTATAAATTATGATACATATCAGATTTTGACTACCGGGGTAACAGATATTCAATTCAAGATCAATTCCGGTGCAGCATATTGAATATACAGTGAAACCCCTCTAAACCGAACACACTTGGGACTACGTAAAATGTTTGGTTTAGAGGGGTGTTCGGTTTACCGAGGTTTAAATACAGCACATAAGGCTGTTTGGGACTTTGAAATACGTTTGGTTTAGAGGGAATTCCGTTTTAGAGGGGTTTCACTGTATTTGGATGAAAGAGCAATATTGAAGGGTGCCCATGGTGTACAATAGAATAACACCCCGAAGATTCCTTCCACTCATTCGACCAGTATTAAATCCAGTTGTTATTTTTGTTTTTGCACTTCTTTTTTTTTATCAAGCCAGTATTATGATACATTTGCAAATTGTTTTTCCATTCTTCATGTTGATCTGTTGATGTAAATGTAAAATTGTTTTTAAGTGGATCGTTTGTCTACATATTTCTTTGTTCCCGTTAAGAGATTTATTGTTATAGTGTATGACAACAGGAATGACTCACCAAAACATGTTTGTCGTATACTAGGTGGCAGAAATTAAAAATATTGTGTGACATACAAACTCGTGCATTTGGATTAGTTCCATCCATTAACATTACTGCTGTTGATAATGGTGTATTCAGTGACCTGTGGGAGTCGATGTATTAAGAATTGTCAACCTGAAGTTTGAGAGGTCGAAGGATCAATCCTCCTCGGTGGACTCATTGGGTTGTGGTCCACAACTGGTTCATCAAAGGCTGTGGTGTGTGCTTTCCTGTCTAGGAAACTGCACATAAAATACCCTTTGCCGTTAATCGGTAAGATTAGTCTGTGGTTGCAGGTTTTTTCCTGAATCAATGAGTCGACTGTATTTGACACCCAACAGCCACAATTCATTAATTAGTGTTCTAGTAGTTTCTTTAAACACCCCGGTTTTTTTATATGGTCACCTACACCTATTCCCCAGGATAGATATTCTGCTGATGTTATTGTTATACTTTTATATTTGTGTGTTATTCATATTCAACAGTTTTTTTTTGAAAACTTACCGTTTTGTTTGTGTGTGTGTGTGTGTGTGTTTGTGCACTTATATATATATTTTTTGTGTTAAAAATAGTTCACAATGTTTCCGAATAATATTGATAATTTGTGTGATCACCAGACACTAATAGTGTGGCCAGTAATATACACTGTATAGACATTTTAGTCTATTTTTATATCATATGGACATTGACTACGATATAAATACATTGTACTTACTATAAAATGGGAAATATTCGTGGCTGTAAATGTTTGCAATTTCTGCAATATGTGATTTTCGTATTACAAAAATACCATTGTCTATATCATCGATAGTAATTATAAGTGCGATTGTTATGTGAATAATACCAGTTTTACAGTATTGGTAAGATTCAATGTTAAAAGACACATCGTTTAAAATAAGCAGAGTATATGGTTTATATAAATATATACAATACTACATGACTTCCAATTTTAATCATTAACAACTTTGGTTGTCATGGCAATAACGTGCATTTTTTTAAAAATAATTTTTGTATCATATGTAGTGTTTATTTAATAATTGTTAATGAAAATTAAAAATATAAATGTGGTATTTTTGCCACATGACAATTTTTATTATGTTTACAAGCTTTTAAAAAAGACTCAAACGTGGAGTCTGACAGTCTGTAAAATTCAATCTATTGATTACAATATAAAACATGTTATGTAGTCATGGCGACATTGTGCAATGTATACAGGAGAATGTAATGGTCCATTTTAAAATTGTGGTTTGTTTACCGGTACTTAATGTGTGACTTGTTTTTAACTAACATTTGTTTGTATTAACGAGTATGAATTATTGAGCATTTACCTGGTATGTATAAAATAGTCAAAAATACATCAGGACAGGATTAAGTTTAAATTATTAGATTAAATAAGTAGACAAAATTGGAATCATAGATGTAAATCGATTTAAAAAAATCAAATTTGTACCAAAAATAATAGATCAAATGTAAATTAAGAAAAACCATTCTGATTTTCTAAAAATTTTTGTTTAGCCATGTAAAGAATCATAAATATTTTAGGATGGAATTTCTTTTGGATATATTTTTGATAAAGTAATTTTGTTTCTTAATTTGGATTTTTAACCAATTTAATAAACCTAGTAAGCTTTTTGTGATGCAGTTTGTCTGTTGTCCATACCTCACCTTAGTGTATTTATACGTTCACTTTCATATTTTTATCACAGCTAAGTCATTGTTGTTTCTCTCTAATAAATAAATGCGTGTAGTGGCAAGTTTTGTTGCGACCACTAAAGCAGTGTATTATTTGTAAATTGTTACTGTGGAGAGTTGATGCTGGTGGTAGAATTGAAGTTATTTCCACAGTAACAAAAGCAGAACATAATTTGTCTTCAATTACATTTATATTAAGCCAGTGATGTAATGATTTAATCAAATCTGCCGGGTGAAAGATCAATATAAACTTGGCACATCAACTTTTCACTCGACAGTGTCAACAATATGAGAAAAAAGAAACACGATGATAAAATGTAGATATATATGTACACAAGTTTTCTTTTCACTTGCCAATTAGAATTCAGTATTACTTCCCATTTAACCAGTGTTGGCATCACCAGTCATTTGCTTTTAGCAGTTGTCAGTATTATGGTAATCGCACAGTCTTGTAAATGCTGCTTTAAAATATGGTTTTATAAAAAAACTTATTATACACCAAATGTTGTTTGTGTTTTCTTTATGCAGTTATAGACAATTTTTTTGGAGTCATGTAAATTATATAAATGGCAAATCCAATTTCATGGTTTTGCACAATTCTAGGATGGTCAAAATTAAAATCAGTTTTATATATTTGATTCGATATCTTACTTCCATTTGATTTTTGTGGATTTGAAATTTCAAATCTAGTACAAGTTATGCCAGTAAATTCCAAATCTTGTTAAAAATCACGTTAATCTCTGAATGTGCACTCGATGCAGTGAATATATCTGGTTTCAATTTCCCCTTCCTGATCAGATTCCTTCGAAAACTGCATCCAATAAGACACTTGATTATTCAGTTTCCCAAACATACTGGGAGATTTGAAATTCACTAAAATTTGAAATATTCGATTTTCAGACTTGCAGGACCCTAATTTTAAGGATTAGAAAATATTGCTAATAAAGATTTTTTGTCGAAAAAAATATTAATTTTGCCAGTTTTCATGAAGTTCAAAGATATCAATCTACCATACAATTTGGGGCCGGGGCCGTTTACCGGTCCCATTCCCCTAGGGGGAATTCCCAATTTGAAAAACATGATTTCGCAATTTTGAAAAAATAATTTCCCCCTAAATAATTTTTTTTTTTTTTTTTTGACAGCACAAATGGCTGGATAAAAAGAATTTCTTTTCTTTATACTATGAAAAACTGCTATCACTCTTTTAAAAGGAAAATACCCAATTAATATAAGACATCCCAATGTTGACTACCGCGAACAAACAAAAACCAAAATTCCCCCTTTTCTGTCGATCGCGTTATTTTTTTCCCAATTTTCCAAAAAGGGATCCTAGAAAAATGGTCTAGATTATACCCTGGAATATATGTGCAACTTCCATTCAAGTGTGGCAAATTCATAGACGTGCAACTTTAAGTTGAATCCTGCATTTAGAAATAAGTTTACATCATATACAAAACTACAAAATTAAGAAATATCTTTATTATAAACATGTGTGAATATAACAGAACAATGCACCACTAGTGCAGGAACAAATTAAAAAGCACCAACAACCATTTCAGATGCGATAGCACTATCATGCTCTGTAGGCCATTCCTATTACAGGCTGTCGGACTTTTCTTGGTGATTTCATGTCACCCATTCTCAAGGTTAGGACTACATCCAATTATAAATCGTTTTACTTAGCAGATCTATATTGTCAATAAATGTAAAGCTTAGTGATAGAAGTTAAACAGCAGAAATGGAGAATTTTTCACTAGCCCGTCACGCTCACAACAGCCAGTTTACTGAAACACGGGTTATTCACCAATTCCGCAAATTATTTTTAAAAGGCTGCTAATTGTATAATATTTAAGGTATTTTATTCCATGTTTGTCATTAAAAATAAGCCATTATCTAGGCTCTTTAAGGATCCAAACTACTCAGTCTGATATATGGGTGGGTAGTCTCATAAAACCAGCAAATGCCACTAGACATGAGTCAGTTTTAAAATTAAGAGTATCACAAGATATTTGCGGTATTCAATTAAATTAGAGATATCAAAGGTATCTAGGATATTTAAATACTGCGCGGTATCCAAGGTAATCAAATGCCTTGTGGTATCAAAATAGATTTAGTATTCAATTTTAACATCACATCAGACAAAGCACTTTTAAAAAAATTAAAACAATAAAAATCTTGCCTGCAAGAGTATTGTGGCTAAACTAGAAAACTTCTCGAAAACGAAAGCACTGAAGTTTTCATCTACAAAGCAAGTGAATTACATCTGAAACGGTTACAGCACTAACTAAAACATGAAATGGCCGTATGGCCAAAAAGCCTTTGCCTCAAAACCTGCCCGGTAAGATGACGACTGAAAATATATTTGGCACATTTTTTTATATCAAGATTCCACGAAATGCAAAACACCACAGACGACGATTCACAAAAACAAATCTCTTCCAGTCACTGTGAAGCATGTCATACAATCTTGATAGGTGGAGCTGGTATCCATACACATTTTCCGGGGAGAGACATCAGCCATGAATGATGAAGTAGATCTAAATGATGAACACTAACCAAATATAACAACTCGGAAAAGTTTACTGGCCCCTGATAATATCATAGGTATGTAAATAATGCCCATCAAACGGTCACATTTTATAAAGTGACCTCTGTGTGACTGTAGAGGAATCTGTATCACAGACATCTTCATTGGAATATAAGTTTTTTTTCAAACCATCTCGACAACAATATTTTGCTTCCAAGTTTTCCATGGTCTTTTTTTGTAGACTAGAGTAATCTTCAGGTACAAGTACACGTATTGCACAACACCTTTGTCTCCCAAACTGAGACTTAAATGGTAGATTCTAACCCCAAACATTTCTTTCCTCATACGACGTGTGCCACTAACATACCTACCAAGTCGTCATCAACCCGAAGTCAGAATAGGCAGTAAAACGTTTATGTAGTCAAATATTGTCAATGTACTTGCAACCTTTATATACTGTAAAGGAAGCCATTTTTTTTTTTTGCTCGTCTCCGACAACAAGAACAGACAATGGCTTGTTATAAATTAAGTCCCATTCTTCGGCTGCCATGAAACAGCTTGTTGCGAATTTAGTCCCATTCTTCTGCATCCCCGCCACCATTTGTAGCACCACCGTCACCACCACCGCCACCACCACCACCACCCCAGCTGTCCTCCCAGGCATTTCCTCCTTTAGCCCCGGAACTGAACTGAAAGTTAAAACATTTTGTTGAAATTAGTTACTGCCATTAAGATTCTTGAAACTTACGCAACAATCAGGAAATTAATGTACCAGGATTAATTAAACTTCAAAAAGGAAATTTGGGAGTATATTACGAAGCGTGGTAGAGTGGAAGAAATTATGACAAATGTAATTTAAATAGGAGTTGTCTGGGAGCATTTAATCAGTTTAAAAAACAAAAATGGCTATGGAAAGTACCTCAGACAGATGCTCTACCACAGTATATTACATGATCAATCCTACATCCTATTACAACTTACATGAATGTTATACAACAGTACGCTACTTTATTTGATCAATCCTACAACCTATCACAACTTACATGAATGCTATACAACAATACGTTACTTTATTTGATCAATCCTACAAACTATCGTAACTTACATGGACGCTATACAACAGTGAGGTACTTTAATACAACTTAGATGGATGCTCTACCACAGTGGATTACGGAACGATTCCTTCATCCTATCACAAATCAGATAGGACCTCTACAACATTACATTACATGATCAATCCTACAACCTACTAGAATTTTCACACAACTCAACGCAATAAATATAATTACCTTTGCACGACGGATATCCTTGCCACCATATTTTCCAGAGAATGCACCCGAAGATGAATCAATCATTCCACCACTTGTAAGATCATAGGTTTCCAGCCATTCAGGAACTATTTGATTAGCCTTGAAACATAATACAAATAATTTAATGATTTTTTTTTCTAATATTGGATTACATAATATCATGCAGAAAAAATGGTATAGAAAGGATGTTAATTTCTGTGGTTATTACAGTAATCTGGAACACACATTGATTATTAGTAAGTGGTTACTGAATTTCAAACTCCTGGTTATATCGACAGCTGGTCACAGAAGAAACCCACAGCTACCACATAAGCTACTCTTTTTACCAGTCATGGATCACTGGTTAGAATGGGAAGTAAGCCAACAGGTCCCCTGAGGAGGATCGATGATTCGACCCATCGAGCAGCAAGGGGACGCTCTACCGCTGAGCTACACCTGCTCCCCCATCACTGGTTAGAACGGGAAGTAACACAACGTGTCCCCTGAGGAGGATCGATGCTTCGACCCATCGAGCAGCAGGTGGACGCTCTACCGCTGAGCTACGCCCGCTCCTCCATCACTGGTTAGAACTGGAAGAAACTAAACAGGTCCCCTGAGGAGGATCGATGCTTCGACCCATCGAGCAGCAGGTGGACACTACCGCTGAGCTACGCCCGCTCCTCCATCACTGGTTAGAACGGGAAGAAACTAAACAGGTCCCCTGAGGAAGATCGATGCTTCGACCCATCGAGCAGCAAGGGGACGCTCTACCGCTGAGCTACGCCCGCTCCCCCATCACTATCAATTGACAAGAAACCATGTCTATGCAAAATAGAATGCAATGGAAGCCATTGTATACTTTACCTCTGTTAAAATCCGTACAAGACTTTTGACCAAAGGACCGTCTTGTTCTTGTGTGTAGAAACTGGTGGCTTTCCCCAGATTTCCACACCTGCCAGTTCGTCCGATTCTGTGAACATACTCGTCTATTGAGGTTGGCAGGTCGTAGTTTATGACGTGTTTTACGTTTGGTATATCTAGACCACGCGCAGCAACTGAAGTGGCAATTAGAATTGGAGCAGTTCCAATCTTAAAATCTCTAAGTGCTTCCTCTCTCTCCCTCTGTTGACGATCACTGATAATAAACAAAAGGAAGAAAAATGATAAAATTAGGCCCAAAAAAAGTCAGTTGAGGTTCCGGTTACCCGAATGACCCTAGAAAAACGATGCGACCATAAAGTTTTTAAGAAAATAAAAAAGCATTACAGACACACCACGCCAACTCTTTTGAACTGTGTTCGGTTTGATGTTTTTCGCAATCATGTTTTGAAGTTAAAATTAGTATTTAACAGAAAGTCTGATTTTCTAAAAATAGTATCGATATCGTACCAATACATGAAAGCAAAACCACAAACATTTATACGATGACTATCTACCCTAAACATTTACACACAAAAAACCCAACTATTTATTACCCATGAATACTTGTTGTTGGAAAACCCGACTGACTCAGATAACTAGCTAGGAAGTCAGCATTTCTCTTCTGTTCCACGAACACCAGCGTCTTGTCAGAACCTGAGGAAATACAACACAACACAGTAAACTTGTCTTGCTGGTATGCAAAGCAAAATGTTACTTGCACTATAGTTCTTTACTATTAATAAATAAAGCAGTTTTTTAATACAATACATCAATTGTTCTCGAATTCGAAACAAGTTGTTTCAAGTTAAATGTAACAGTGTGAAACAGAAACAAGACACAGAAACAAACTTCAATTTGAAGGTATTTAAAGATGAAGACCACTACAAAATGCAAACCCGTTCTAATTGGAAACATATACCTGAAGGTAATGTGCACAGCAATTATCGAATGCTTTTCCCTCAAATAGATTGTTAAAAAAAATTCTACAATGCTTTCCATCAGCAAAGATAAAGCTAGTAGTGAAGTTTGATGCACGAATGGATAGTCTCTCATAGACTGGACATACATAAACACAAAATAACATATTAGTATCAACTAGAACAATGCTTAGGTTAAAAATTTATTTGTTGTTCCTCGTACAGGCAAGATATTTTTCTCTTATTTATTTTCTTTAGTAATGTTCATAAACAAGCTGAAACAATGACAGGTTGGGTCAAAATGAGATTTTTTTGCAAAAATTAGATTTTCCAATATTTTGCTACATATGTAACACCCAAATGTATTTTGTGAAATCATAGAGCATTCTCTTTTATTTCAAGAAACTATGAAGGTTTATCAGGTCCCTACTTCATAAAAAGCCTAAAAAAAACAAACCCATGATTATAACATCAAACTTTGCAACACATTTCTCGCTATTACATAGTGCCGCATTTGGACCCAAAATGTCATGGCGTGTCGCATAGTATTACCTGTATCTGTCAAAATGGCACACAGTTTATCTCGCTTCTTCAATCGCTCCACTTCAAATACGATCTGTTCTACATCCGTGTTGGCACCTCCCACTCTTCCAACTGTGACAAACAGGTAATCGTTGAGAAAGTCACCAGCCAATTTCTGAATTTCTTCGGGGAATGTTGCACTGAACATCAATGTCTGTCGTGCAGTTTTTACTGGCATTCCCAATGTCTCTATCATTTTCCTTATCTCGGGTTCAAAACCCATGTCCAGCATTCGATCAGCTTCATCCAGTATAAGGAAACTGACCTTTTCCAATGAAATCTGAAATTGCCCAAGACACACATCAACCAAGTTGTTCAATGTAATAAGGTATGTATGTAGTAGGTATGTGTGCGTGCGTGTATGTATCCCGCCTGTGTGTATTTGTATGTGTGTTTGTATACATATATGTGTGTTTGTATACATGTATGTGTGTTTGTATACATGCATGTGTGTTTGTATACATGCATGTGTGTTTGTATACATGCATGTGTGTTTGTATACATGCATGTGTGTTTGTATACA
>JAULBR010148807.1:6972-17450 GCA_032355825.1 Melanodrymia aurantiaca | reverse complement strand
GTGGTTCTATAGTACTTGCCTCTGACCAGTTCAAACTTTTTGATAATTACCCAGAATAATTTCTATGATGGAAAAAAAGCTTGCAAATGTCCTGTCCGACACGAAACGAATACCATGAAATGGCCCTGTTCTCTTCACAAATTGCAGGTAAACAACAGCAAACGTGACACATTTTAATATTTCACATTTAAAAAAACTACTCTAAACTATAACTTCTCAATGGGTGTATTACTATTACGTATGAGTGGGGACCCGTTGGGTTATTTTCTGTTCAAACCAGTGATTGACAACTGGTCCATCAAAGGCTGTGGTGTGTGCTATCCTGTCTGGGGAAAGTACACATAAAAGATCCCTTGCTGTCATTCGAAGACTAGTGGAGTAAGTGGCGGCAGCAGGTTTCCTCTGTGACAAAGTGTCGATATAACTGCCATTAACTGGGTTTGACATGCCGTAACATTTGTATTGCGTATATGCAGCTGAGGTATAATATACTATTTACCTTTTGTTCATAAGAAACATGCCTTCACTTCAAAGGTGAAACAAGTGAAAAGGGTTATTAACATGCCGATAACCAACTTTGAAAAAACTAAACATCTTTAAAACATTTACATGTATAACAGTTACCATCTCATTACAAGAAATGGACCCGTCTCTTCTGGTTGCCAAACAACAGCAGTAAAGCGAATCCCTGTACTGGGTACTAAATTCCGTGTCTTGGGTACAGCCTCGACATTGGGTCCCGACCATTGATGGCGGATCGTACCCAGGGCGGGGCTGTTTAAGCCTTCGGTGGACAAGTCACCTGAAACTAATGTAGTCAGTCAGTCGTACAGGTCTCCGTGGCACAGTGGTTAACGCATAGGTCTTAATACTGGTAGGTACTGGTTTCGAATCCCATTACTGGCATATATGCATGATATGGGGTTTTTAATCCCAGTATCGGTGTAAAAGTATCGGTGTAAGTCCGGATATTGTATAAGAAATAGAATTAAATAAATCTTTACGGAATGAATCAAAATAGTCTGATCCATAAAACAAGATATCACCTACAGAGTTCTTGTAAGAAACGCAATAAAACTGTTTATTACAAGTTTGGTTTGGACTAGGATTTCTAGGTATGTAGGTCCTACAGAATTATACATTGTGTCGGATCTATATTATTCATACGGACTTCTATTCCTGTTAGATCGGCTTCACCCGAGAACGAGTGCTCAGCAAAGCTCAATAGGTACATGTAGGTGTATGGGCCTACTTCCACTAACAACTGGTTTAACAACGGCCGTGGTATCTAAAGTACTATCTTGTGGAAACGTGCATATAAAAGATCACCTGCTAATCAAGAGTATCTGGTTTCCTCATACTAACACTACTGTCATGGACAGGCAGTCGAGGCAGCTGGACTGCGTGACCATGACAGACGTGCTTGAACCATAAATAACTATCTAAATTCCGTATTAAAGCTCAACTGTTGGAATGTGCGGAGGGAAGTCAATATACCAACCCCATGCACAAATTACCATAACAAATATTCTGAGAACCATTTTCGTGTATCGTTCTTTTGCATTTTAAATTCTTATAAAAGCTATTATTTTTAAAACGCTTACTTCATTATTTTCTCTATTATCGCCATACATGAACAAACATGTCATTTCCTAGTTTGGAATTCCTAGTTTGGAATACCAAACTATCTTTTTTCATACGAAAATTATTTTAGTTTGTTGATACAACTGATGAATAGGCTTGGTGGTTAAAAAGTGTACTTAATTAAAGTGTTTACTCGTTGGAGTACATTGCATATATGCATAGTATTAGATCTACATGTACGTCCATGAAACATCGGTACCGAATTCTCTTGGGTGCGTGTGTTTACGCAAACAACAGAAAATGAAAATGTTGAGATATTAAAATGATGCCACATGCATAAATCTACATTGGCATCCGCTACTATAAGAAAGCTGCAATGCACACATGCTATATATATGCGAAGTGACACAGTTGTCGACAAGGGATTATTCGTATGTGTGCTGTTGGTGGGACAGTCCAATGGCAATAGTGTCTGGTATGGCAACATGTTGAAAAGCAACAGCTACATCATCTGCGTTATCGCAATGTTCAACCAAGGGGAACTTCAAGGGTCAAGGTTTGAAGTCACTTGACGGGTAACCTCAAGCCTACATCGATCGTCTGCATCCCACTAACGCTAACACTAGCGTCCGTCTTGCAGGTGGACTGCGTGTCCAGGATAGACGTGAATGGACCTAACTTTGATATAAGCATGTAATCTAAACGACAAAACATTGATATGGCCATATAAAATGCGTATCTCCACACAAGTTAACAGTCCAAACATTAATCATGAGCAACGTGAACAAAATCAGGCGATGGGGAGGTTGGTGGTGGGGGAGAGGACTATAGTGGACTTGTACAGCATAGCAGGAGACTTGGATTCGCTGATGACTTCAGACATTTGCAAGTCAACATAACAATGCATTATGTTTTATGTTGTATTTTTTTTTAGATAAAAATATATCGAATGTCTTGCTATATAATCATAACATACAGTTCGATATTTTATGCAACGTTCTTAAAACAATAACTTATAATAAATTGGCCTATTAGGCTTACGCTGCAATGAAATTTCCTTCGGTTTGTAAATTATGTAAGAGTATAATTATTTCGCCTACACCACTACACTGGAAGCGACTATACTGATATAGAGAATAGATCGCGTTCTCGCGTACATTTTAAACTGGTTTAATTATACCATACAGTATAGTTAAATTACTAGTAGTTTAAAGTGTACGTGTGAGTGCAGCTATAGGCAGTGCGATTTGATACATGTTAAACAGGGATGGGGGAAAAGGAGGATCCCTCACTCTACGATCGATCAAACTATTACTGAATAATTTCTCAGTTTAATGGTTTCATCAGTATTAGTTGACGTAGAAATAATGCAAATTAGTCTTGTGGGTTAACATTGGAACAAATGTATGAAATTTGAGGATCCACTTCATCATTGTTGTAATATTGATGTGGAATTGTTCTAACCTGTGTAACTTTTACATGATTACTTTGACATTTATATTAAATATTCATAGACAACCTTGATACAACAAATACACATCTTTGACAGTGATATATATATTCTTGGAATAAAGAACACAAAATAACGCTGTTGTTTAATTGTATACACGAAATATTCTGAACCTCTAACCTAGACATGACAAACTCTGAGAGAATTGATCTTGAAGGTTGGGAGTAAAATTGCAATATGACCACAAAGCATAGCGAAGCCGTTTTTCTCACGCCACGTTCCATTCTGTCTCTTTGATAATATATTGACAAGCACATAATGCTGGACAAACGATGAATTAACGAGGCGCTTAATATAAAGGAAATCAATTGCAATAGAAGCAGAAAATTAACGCAAATATTCCATCTCTGAATGGAAGCCCCTGGGAGAGTAAGTCGACCAATATCTATTCCGCTGGTTGCACCAAAACTCGGTTTAGCCCATTCGACAGAGTATGAACCAACAACTATCATATCAGTTATGCACTTTCATATTAGAAACCCTCACGCCAGTCCCTACGTAGAATTTGTCTTCGGTCCCTGGGAACTTCACGCTAATCACCAGCTCTGGAGAAATAATTTCCATTTACAAAGATGTCAGTTTTACGAACCGGTCTGTTTGCAAATAATCCGTCGATAATCTTAATGAAAACAGTCGGTTAAAAGCATTATAGCTGTAGGATTTAAATCCGGTACATGATATACATTTTACGTTATCAATTATCGAGCATTCCCTCTGCTTTAAGTTAGATTACGTGACGTCATTTCCTTTGAACGCCTACGAGTACTGTGATTACATTGATTTCCGAAACAATACTCACTGGGAAAAGTTCAATAATATCTGATATTTAATCACTACGAGAATAATCTACAAGCTGCTGCCTGTATTTCTCTTCTTTTAAAAAAAATAATATCGTTATCTATAGTGATTCCTTTCTTCCTTAAATAGTTCGCTTTGATCGACGGGACATCTCAACATCTACTTTTGTACCTCTTTATTTCTTCCTTCAAACCATCATGATAGGTAGTTCGGTCTTATTGACGGGACATCTCAATATCTACTGTCCCCTTTCAAATATTGGTGTGTAATTAACTAACTAAATTTGTCAATCCACCATCTGTGATATAGTGGTTAACGTTTCGAGCTTCAGACTGGTAGGTACTGGCTTTGAATCCTAATCATGGCATGGTAGTTGTAATCGCAGTATACCACAGTATACTGGCTCAAACCCTAGTGAGTGCTTCGCAAGCCACAATGCGTAGGTGGTGCAAACTAACACATACCCGTGTTACCAAACACTGATAATTATGTACTATCCTCTATGTGGGAGAGTGCTTATACAAGATCCCTTGCTGTTTAGTATACGTAAAAGGCAGCGAATGTCCTCTTCCAGGCAGCTGGACTGCGTGTTCAGTACAGACTTACTTGATCCTTAATGTGATAAGCACGTAAATAATTTTTAACTAACTACATTTGTGTCGAATGCACTGCCGTCATATTTGTCATGAAGGCTACTTACAAAAGTGTGATATTAATATCGTGTTAAAACGTTGATATTTTCCCTATTAAAAGCACTCTTGACGAATCTTCTATTTAACCCACTTTGTTAATATATCCTTGCCGGACGCATTCGTTTTTATACCGGTTTCACTCCACGACGTCTCTCCCCGAATGCCATCGACAGGCATGTCTACCGTACGGCAATGAGCATCGTCATTCTATACAAGACAATGAACAGAACAATATTCTATATCTCTAGATGTCGTTTGAATAAACAAAAGTAGTGCGATCATGAGCGGACATGTAATTTTGCGTTTCACAGACATCACCGTGGTATTGTGTTATTTATACTAAACAGTGGTGGGGTGACATTTGCACGTTGGTCCATAAAAAATTACCCTTGTCCCCACCAAGTGACGCCCATGCCAGCAAGCCAATGCACGCGCGCCTACCGCTACTGTATCTATGACCTATGACCTCTGCCATGTGCCACACACGTTCTGCCGTGACCCGCTCTCTCATATTGAAGACTCTAGATTGTTAATACATCTTTCACACAAATTACGTGTCTGAGTAATCAAGAGTTTTGTAATAAACGATGTTTATCTTTAGATTAACATGTTGAAGTTCTCGTAGGATTCGTCTCTTAGTGTCCAGATACACACACAAGATCATACTTTCAATGTGGAATTCACTCAAAGACGTGCTGCGGTATATATTCCTGTTTACAATTTTAGTATAAAATTTAGAGGCTATTTCCCGATATGACGCATCATTGACACATATGATGCCTGGTGGAATACCTTACTTTGACATGTTTACACTTGTTTATCTTGTTGATGAAAACAGCAAATACTATGGCTGTACTTACGACGAGTGCCAACGGATATGGCCATCTTTTGCGAACACCAGGTATCATCACTGCTTTGATTGTGATTCGTGAGTACATGTACATGCCATCTCTACTTTGTCGTATTGTCCCTTCGACTCTGCCTTGTAAAGAGATATGCATTTGGACATACCCATGTTTTGTCGTTTAGATTTCATACATTGGACAAATGAATTACACTTTTAATGTGGAATTCCTTAAAAATTTCAAACACACTTACAATCTTTAACTTATTCACAGACATTGTGCGATATTAATACCAGATCACCATTTCAATATCAGTTCCATGAATTACATGCCATGAAATACATGCCATGAAATACATGCCATTAAATACATACCATGAAATACACACATGAAGATTCTTTCAATATGGAATTCGGTCAAACGTATTCCACGACATGCATACAATATTACAGTGTCAATGTGCAATTGCCCTCAAAAGCATGCTGCGACATAATGCAAGTTTACATTTTCGATGTGGAATTCGCTCGATTCAAAATCGATTATCCATGTCAAACTGATTACTCTATTCACAATATTTTTTTAGCATAATGTCAATCCAATACCGATACCTCTGTATTTTTTTCCATGGATTATCGGCTGAGGCTTGGTCAGATTCGTTCTATTGTCACCATCTGTCAAAGTCCATTAAAGCAGTAAATGTTGTGAAGCCATTCTAATTAGAGATATGTTAGCTTTATGTGAAAGCTGCGATTGGGTGACCCTCCATTTACCTAGCTTCGATCCCTCCTCCCTCCAATGTCGCCAGTCATCTGTTAACGATGACGTACCGGAAACGGAAGCCAGTCGTCGAAAGCTATTGCTCTGCGCCAAATACGGCTATAAAGAAGAGAACTGTGATTGAAAATAGATATAGCACTACGCGAATTAATACATCGATGAAAATGATTGGATAGAAATTTAATTATTAATGAACGCCGAGGTTACTTAACATCACAGATCAGCGACGTACAGGAGTCAAACCGCGCATGATGTGTGACTGTTCCACATGGTGTAGGGGAGACGTGTTTTCACTATAGTTTAAAACTAACGGACTTTTATGTGCACTGATACCGGGGTGAATTACTAGGTACGTCTTGGAGTAGATTGTTTAAAGATGTCCTCCGAAACCGATACTGCGAAGAGAAGAATAGCTTTTCAGAAAAGCTACAGCCAGGAGGTAAATTTGCTTATTTTAACATTAACGCTACTTTTCAATATTCAATAAGTCAAATGTTTATATATTTGTATTGTTCAATGTTTTAATATTTTAAGATGTGTTGACATTATTGCAGCAATGATTTATTATGACATATTTTTAACGTTATTGTGATTTTGAACCAAAATTGTTACAGAATATTTTACCTTTTTTGCATTCTATTTTCTAGTTGTATCGAAACTTTGTTTTAATGTTCGACCTTAACTAATACCTTTAGAAGACACATACCCTGAATCCTGCATCCCGTGAACACTTCTCTTCAAGTATTTAAGTAAAATATAGTGTTTGGTGTGCCAGTGTACAATGAAAGCAAGTCCGGCATGAATGCAAGTCAAGTTATATCGTAACAAAATCCGTTAAAGAATACAAAATGTAACTTTACGAAATGAACCAAAATTAATGGCCTGATACATAAAACTTAGATATTACCTACAAGTCCTAGCGTTAGTGTAAGAAAAAAAGTCGCAATGAGACTATGCGATTTATGCAAGTGTGATTTGGAATAAAAATGCTATAGGTACGGATGCCCGAGTCAGCGAATGTGTTATACATTGTTTCGGACCTAGATTCCTATCTGTTACTTTACATCTGTTCCAGTTTACATATTTAAAAGTGGCACAAGTTAACTAGAAAAACGGTAATTAGTGATCAGTGTAGTGCCATTTTACCACAAAGTTTAAGCTGCACTTTTGGTTTTAGGTTCAATCTCCTGATGATGTTAGACCATTATTAAGAACATTTCGTGATTCAGACAAAGAGAAATTATTTTTTTTGCAATAAAACACATAACAGATTTATCCCTTTGTTTGTCAATTGATTTTTTTTATAGGCTATTTGTGAAAATACCTGACTTAAGTTTTGAGACCAATATAATTATTTGAGTTTCTCCTTCTTTGAAAAAGAATTTGTTGCAGTTTTATAAACGTACCTACCTCTTTGCTTATATTTTGCAACTGACTGGAGTGCAAAACTAAATAACAGAATTAGAATATTAGTGTTTTATTTCAAAGCATATAGAAAAAAACTAAATTAATATCAAATTGAACTTAGTGATCGTAATAATTTTTTAGCAAGTTACAGCTGCTTAAGAATACTTTTAGAGAACAATAAGTTAATGTTAATACTGATTTATAATTATAGAAAATACCTTATTAATGTAAATATTGAATTATAGCTGCTGGAAATACCAGATTACTGTAAATAGTTAATTATATTTGTAACAGTAACTTAAATATTGACTCACACATTTACAAGTTCCAGGTTAATATAAATAGTGATTATAATTGTAGGAAAAAACCGGTTAATATAAATAATTATTTATAGGACACACAATAAAATTCAAATTATATTAAAATGTTCAGTACCCACATAACTGTGTTCTATGAAACAAGAGAAAATTTTACAATTTTCCATATTATTATGACTTTGTAGCCATTTCTTTTTGGAAAAGTGTCATGAATAATGATGTTTTGGTGTCAGATAGAAATGTTTAATTAGTACTTTGAACACGGACC
This sequence comes from Melanodrymia aurantiaca, assembly GCA_032355825.1. Classification (NCBI taxonomy): domain Eukaryota; kingdom Metazoa; phylum Mollusca; class Gastropoda; order Neomphalida; family Peltospiridae; genus Melanodrymia; species Melanodrymia aurantiaca. The sequence continues at coordinate 9,252 of JAULBR010148807.1, read as the reverse complement.
ATTCTAATATATATGCATGCACCATATTAATTGACAACTACACATTATTTCATAGAACATTTGCATAATTAATGCAAATGAAATGTATCATTAATAAATTGACAAGATCGAAATAATAATAAAATAACACGTTGAGATATTAATCAGGATGGTCTACAACAGTCCAGATTATTAATATTTTGTTTCTAGTGAGTGTAGTAAATGAAATTATTTTCCATCTAATGCCAAAACTATTTCCAGTTTCAATGCAGCAATTCATCCACTGATCCAAACAGATCCACTGATTTAAATCAACTTTTAGAAATTAAGAGCCCTTGGTTGTATAATTTAGTCCCACATATTATGTATATTTTTGTAAAAAAAAAATCTATAAGTTAGTGGCACCATTGAACCTTGAAAGTGAATCATTCCTATTCCTCACCTCCCCTATATTATACATTAGAATAGGAATAAACCCGTTTTTGTGATAGCATTTATATTTAGAAGTAAGTCATCACAACTGTGTACTTTAGTTCAATCCTAACCGTTACTTAAAGTCTCATTTCAAACATTTACAGAACATGTCTATACAGGACACGTTTGGTCGGATCACTGTGCATCACAGTTCAAAAGCAAATATTGCTTTCATCATTAATTTGATCATGTTTGATCGTAAGCTAAATGTGTATTGGTATTACGTTGAGAGCGATCATGGGAAGGGAGCAATAGATGGTTTTGACGGTGTTGTTAGGGACACAATGTTTAAAACAAGTTTAGGCCAACCATTTTGTTATCAGTTCTGCCAAACATTTCGCAGATTGTTCTGGAAGTGTTGTATCTAATATACGAGTGATTCATGTAGGAGAAGAAAGTTTGAAGTCAGTTGTGGATGGCACATTATTAAAGCCTATAGAATGTACCCTGAAGGTGAAATGGATTAATTAACGATGTTGTTATTTGCGTTATTAATGTAGGTTATCCAGCCTCATACAAAACTATATTAGTTTTCTTCCTAATGCGAATCACTTAAAAGTCATAGGAAGGAGAAATTTCAAATTCTATCCGACACAAGAACTAGTACTTTAAAATATGTCATATAATTGTAAGATATACATGTACTAGGTTAGTTTAAATTATGATATACAATTGTAGGAAATACAACGTTAGTACAAATAATGAATGATAATTGTTGGAAACACCAGGTTTAATATAAATAGCGTAATATAATTGTAGACAGTAAGCTACCAGCTCGTCTCCTGACTATTTGTGTATGAACAGTCAGATTGCATGCTGGCAGGAAGTGTTTGCTGATGGCTGTATCATTGTTAATGTTGACATTTGTGAGTCAATATGAGTTTAGCATGATGTGTTAGCAGGCGCGGTTGCCTGGCGCACACGGCTGTAGAGGTAGCACTGACTGGTCGTCTATAGAGAAAGTGATTGTGGTGTTAATATAATAAAAAGTGATGATATTAATGTATATTCGGTTTGTTATAAACCAACTCTCAACGTATTGAATAATATGCTTGTCTTCCTAGTTTATTGTAAGATACCTGAGCAAAGATCTAGAGTTTATCACGACCTTACGCCCACACTATCAAATAGAATACAACGAAGCTATTAATTAAATTATGAACAAACGACTCCTGAATTGTCCACTTATAGCAAAAATACGATATAATATTGCACTAAAATGAACCCGAACTATTGAGTATATAATTATTGTGATAGTAAACTAAATACTAGTTAATTAAAGTTATACAAATGCGTATTAGTATTGTGTAAGTACAATAATGATAAATGCAATATCTGCCTTAGTTCGAAATTCTAAATGTATCTGTTTGGACCGTTTATGCGAATGAATCAATGAATCTTGATTGTTTGTAACGAATTCAATAATCAGAGCAATTGAGCCTGTATGGTCTCCAAGCCTTTTAGGTTAGCCAGAGCAAGATAAGCATTTATTTACTCTAGAATATTCAGACGAAGTAAAGGCAATGCAGCTTCCATTGTGTCAAGGACTTTCAAAGGGATCAGAACAAGTACAACCTTTAGTGTTTCTACAACTTTTAGACACATTAAACGAAATTTAGTCTTCATTCTCTTTAGGACTTTCAGACAATCAGAAGAAGTGCAGCCTTTAGTGTTTCTACAACTTTCAGACAAATTAAACGAAATTTAGTCTTCATTCTCTTTAGGACTTTCAGACAAATCAGAACAAGTACAGCCTTTAGTGTTTCTACAACTTTCAGACAAATTAAACGAAATTTAGTCTTCATTCTCTTTAGGACTTTCAGACAA
>JAULBR010148698.1:0-17450 GCA_032355825.1 Melanodrymia aurantiaca | reverse complement strand
GTTAGACCAGTTGTGGACACTGGTCGGTATAAGTGGTATTACACCTACCCAGTGAGCCTTGCGGAGCACTCACTCTGGGTTTCCAGTCGATACTGAGATTAAAAATCGAATGGGATTCGAACCCAGTACATAGCAGCGTGAAGCCCGTATAGTTAACCACTGCACCACGTAGACCGATGTAGGACAAGGGCTAACATTAGGAGTATCAACTTGGCATACTTGCCCCCACCTACAATAGTCCATTGTTAGCATGATTGCTCTCATGACACTTATTATATAATACCACCTACATCGACAAGGTTGTAATTACATGCTTAAGAATTTGTTTCAAGAATTGTTCTCGTTTTCAAATAAAACTGCCATTACTGTTGTACTACCTATAGTAGCAGGTAGCCACATGTCATAAATAGTGTTAATATAATGACAAAGATAGTTTATTGCGGTGTTAATATTGACGTTGATTAGTTTATGTTTGATATCAGATCGATATTACTTTTATCACTTTTATCGTTTGCAAATAAAACTGCTATTACTATTGTGCTACCTATAGTAGCAGGTAACCAAATGTCATAAATAGTGTTAATATAATAGTTTATTGCGGTGTTAATATTGACGTATATACAATGTATACGGCAAACGTTGATTAGTTTGTTTGCGATCAGAATAATTTTAATATACCTACAAATTACTGTGTAAAATATACACCGAAGGCGTAGTTATTATTTTCATTAGCTCGTTCATATTGATTCGTATGTAATTTGAAGTTATTGCATTTCTATATGGACTTCTCGCGGATGTGTAATATTGTCACAATGTGAGAGAGCTATGTCGACAGAGGATGGTGCCCAATGAGTGAAACGTATATGATACGTTCTGTATTGTCTGCAGACACGTGTTACGTTCCTGTATCTCCATGGACGCCGCCGAGCTATAGTATAGTATTACTACATGTATACTAATTATACTAGTATCGGTTACGATGTGCCTGGGTTTAGCCTTCTCGGTGTCCTCTATAACAGCTTCCTCTGAACGTTGACGTTAAACACTTTGACTTGACTTGGCCTTCTCCTCAATATATAGGCCTACCAAGCCAACCAATAATTTAAAACATATTGGAATGGAGAAAAACAGATGATTGCTTCTTGTGTTTGCAGAGGATATATTATTGTATACGGAACCTGAGTACGAATCGTGTGAGTAAATGTTAACAAAGAAAATCGTTTTCTGTTAATTTGGTAAGACAGTGGATGACATGCGCCGACAGCACACTTTGCGTCACAACTGGACTCCGCCGCCGGTTTGAGGACCTGACGGCAAGTCGTACACAGAAGAAGAAGAAGAAGAAGAAAAGAAGAAGAAAAAGCAGCAGCAGCAGGAGCAGCAGCAGCAGAAGACGAAGAAGAAGAAGAAGAAGAAGAAGAAGTAAAAATGTATGTTCGTGAGAAAAGACCAACTCATTAAGAAGTCATCATCATCATGTGTGTCAGATTGACATTTAAACAGCATACTGACTAAAACATTGACGTAACTCCAGACATGACGAATAGCGTTACAAATCTCGAGTATTTCGCCAGTGTCATGATAACCAGTTTAGTTATCGGTATCGTTGGCAACATCATTATTCTAGTTGCTTACTGGAACGAACGAGACAAGCTTCCGTTTATATTAATAATCGAGTTTCTCGCCGTGGTGGACTTGTTAATATGTGTGTTTGTAGTGCCCTATAGCATCATACTAGAACATCGGCTCGTTACTAACAAGGTATTATGTCACGGAGGTGAATTCATGCGTCATTGTTTTGTCATCATGTCAAACTTGAGTTTATTTGTTATAGCTGGCGAACGATATTTTGGTGTCTGTAGACCATTAAAGAGAATATGCTACGAGCAGATACGAATTGCTTTGATCACATTAACAGTAATAAGCATCGTGTCAGCTATTCCTGCTGCAGCTACATACGTCGTTACCAAAACTCCGTTTGACCAAACAGCAATGGAGACAACAGCAAACATTTCGTCACCAGCGTTTTGTCAGTTTACTACCAGATTTTACGGCCCAGTAATATCAGTTATATACAAGGGATTCTTATTACTATTGTTTGCCTTTGGTTTTATTAGTTTTGTAGTTTTCTACAGTAGTGTGTATTACACTATTGTCAAACAAGCAAGATGGCGTAGATCCCGCGTGAGGCCAATGCATTTGAAACGGAGAAAACAACAACGCTCGACAAGGTCTAACGAGGATACGAACCTGAATACCACAGACGTAAATATATTCACAATATCAGCTAGAGGATCTGAAGATCAAAATCCGTCGTTGGGGTCATGTGTGGGTACGAGTACAATAACTAATGCGCGAAGTAGCATTGCGCACGGAACTAGCCAGCCTCATAATACAACCTGTGCAGGACGTTCAAGCCAGATACGGATTTCAAGACAAGAGTTAAAAGGGAATGCGAAGGCAGGAACAATGCTGTTTGTGTGTACTCTGATATACCTTTTAACTTGGATTCCATTCTGGGTGGATGTATTGGCAGACTATAGAAACGTCCTGGCCAGATATGCTTTTCTATTAAGTCATTCCACTAATCCTATAATCTATGGGGTTATTAATAGTCAAGTTAGAGAGAAAATAGCAAAAGTATTTAAATGCAAAGTCAGTGACAGGTAGGTTGTACTAATGCCACAGACATATGCATACATGTACCTGGATATCCGCACAGTAAGTAAATGATTTATGGCATCAAGAAACGCAACAGTAGACTAACAGTTTGTCCAAAACCATAAACTATTTTAATATGCCGATGTAAAAATAATATTAGATGTCAAACGCACGGTTATATCGACACTTGGTCACAGAGGAAATCTGCTGCCGTCACATAGGCTACACTTCTTTGAATAACAGCAAGGGATCTTTTATGTGCACTTTCTCCAGACATGATAGCACACACCACGGCCTTTGATAAACCAGTCGTCGATCACTATTTGGAACGGGAAATAACCAAACAGGACCTCCGAGGAAGATTGATCGTTCGATCCATCGAGCCGCAGACACTCTACCACTGAGCTATTTATATGGCTCCTTATGTTTAGCCCATGACGTATTAATAGGATCAGCCTGGGGCGGTATTTATCAAACAACTTAAGTTTTTCTTAAGTTTTGACTTAAGTTTCGTTAAATTGAATAAGGCAAGAAAACAATCAGGAAGAAACCTAAGTAAGAGACTTAAGTAAAAAAACCTCCAAAACGTATGTCTAGAGGTTTTTTTTCTTTCTCAGAACTGAAGTCACAATCGGAGAGACTTAAGTTTTTTGTTAGACTTACGTCTTATTTCTGACTTAAGTCGCTTGATAAATACCGCCCATGGATTTTAAACCATGTGGCTTGCAGATGGTTATTTATGTTCAGTAGGCTTAATAATAAGTCGTAATATTTTTTTATTACAAATTGTTTATTTATATTTATCCAAGTAATATTACTAGTAGGCCTAATAACCATATACTCAAGTAAATCTCAACTTTGTAATATCTCTCGAGCCAAACCTCGGTCTGACCTAGTACCTCTTCTAGCACTATCGTGTTGACAAAGAAAAAACCGTTTATATGTGCAAAGCCGGGGATAATATCATAGTTTTCAAGATACATAGTTTTTCTAACTTCTATGAAACACCAACACCAATATCAATGCTGTTACAAGCAATAGGCATTGCCAAATAATCATTGATTTGAAGATATTCTTTAGGCCGAGTTTCATTCAACAAGGAATCGAGTGGATTGAATCAACTGGACGGTGAGAAACGTGCATGAATCATGATGGTAGTAGTTATTTTCTAGTGATGACTTTAAACGTGCAGCTGGACGTAGGGTTGAAGAATGACTTTCCACTCATGTCTGTGTAGTTCTTGCAGTCTTTCACATAGCAATCTGGAACCTACAAAACAATATGTAACTTTAGAGCCAGGTCCGAGAAAACTGACTGACAAGGATCTATATGGACATTTTGCTGCCTGGATGACCCTCTAATAACAAAACCCTTCCTCAAACATATACATTGCAAGAACGTCGTCCAGCCATCAAAATGTCCATCTATTCTATACCGTTGTCAGTCAGACTTTTCTCAGACTACTGGCTCCAGACAATTATTACAACGTAGGACCCGTTTTTGTGGATGTGGGTGTTTATGTAGTAGTTGTGACATTAACTTTGAGTATGAGGTTATCAGTTTTCTTTATCTCACAATTACACTCTCATTAGGCCTAGTTCGCGATAACAACAATTCTTTCGCCTACATCGAGATATGCAGGTATGTTGGCATTACGATGTTCGATATATAAGGAATAGTTAGTACGTATTTGTTACCTTTTGTAATGGAGTGTACTGTGGGTGAGTTGACTCAATGACTGGGTTGTTTGACGCCGCGTTGTAACAACTGATAAGAGCCCAGCGCCGATGTGGACTCGGATTCGGCTGACTTCGGTGTAGAACATTGGAATGGAAAAACATGGCGTCACCTGCAAACAAGGAAAGACACCAAAGGCGTGTTCAGAGAAGAGATATTTCGCGAAATCTCGCTTGTATTTTAACTGGTACCAATCGTGTTCTATCATATCACATTCATTTAGTATTGGTACAAACACCAGTCTAGCGTGAACTCGCGATATATGTGTTCTCTGAACACGCCTCTGTACACTGTTTAATAATTGGATATAAAAAGATAGAATAAAGTGTTTGTTTAATGACACAACTGAAACACATTGATTACTAATCAGCAGTTATTGGATGTCAAACACACGGTTATATATCGACACTTAAATGACTTGATCACAGAGGAAATCCCCAGCCTTCACATAGGCGACTCTTCTTCGCATAACAGCAAGGGATCTTTTATAGGCACTTTCCTCACCTTTGGTATGCCAGTCGTGGATAATTGGTTGGAATGGGAAGTAACCCAACGGATCCCCAAAGGAGGCTTTATCCTCAGGCGGACGCTCTTGCGCCGAGTTACGACCCACTCTCTGCTTAATCAGTGGCTATTATAATATTTTACAGAAGTAAAAATCCACAGCTAAATCAAAAGCTAATGGATTTTACAAGGCAGCAAGTTTCCTAATTATGGTTCTCTTCCCCACAACCAGAACAATACCTACCACGGGTGGGGATTATAGGAATCCTTCATATGTACCTACATGTATGTAAGATAGGGCTATTCCACCTCAGAGAACATAATTTATGTACCCGAGGGTGGTATAGCCATATCCTACACCAGTACATATTGAAGGATTATTTTTATTTTCCTCTCATCCGCTGATGCTTGAACGCCATTTTTTTACTAAAATTAATGATGTACGGTTTTAACCTTAAAAACAATGTACATGTATTTCCTTTTGAAACAAAATAAACATCACCTCTAAAAAGATCATGTTCGAAAATGGTGTACATGTATACTAAAAGTATATTTTATTACGTCGAGTTTGGTTTTAATTGGTGAACGGAATGTGTCTATTTCAGCTACTCCGTGTTATTGTGGGGAATGTTATGACAACACAACTTACATTGTTTTCTTATAATTATAATGTGCCTTTTTCATTCACTATGTTGTACTTGCAGTAAAATAAATAGATCAGCTACAAAATTGTTTTCTATTCATATTTTGAATTTTACAGCGTTTTCAAGCGTATAGCCATATGGGATAGAACCCATGGATTTCCCGCATGGGCTATTTCTTCTTTACAAAGTAAAGTTTGTTTTATTTAACGACGCCGATAGAAACACATCGATTATAAATCAGCGGTTATTGGACGTCAGACGCATGGTTATATTGACACATGGTCACAGAGGAAACTCGCTGTCGTCGCTTCATGGGCTACTCTTACCGTAAAACAGCAATGGATCTGTTATGTACACTATCCCATAGATAGGATAGCACACACCACGGAATTTGATAAACCAGTTGTGTACCACTGGCAAGAACGGAAAATAGCCCATAATTTTAGGTTTTGCGCAGTAGAGGATCGATCCCTGGACACATCCCGACATAGGCAGACATTCTACCTCTAGACTACGTCCTGACCCCTCTTTATAAAGGTGCACGGATGGGAGAAACCCAACATACTGATGAGGATGATCAATTCTGTAAGGCAGGATTTGCTTACCTTTCAAGAATGTTAAGTTGATTCTTGAATGCATTTTACATTAACACAATAATGTTTTATTAAAATTTAATAGTTACGTGCCTACAATATAAGACAAAATACAATGACACATACATACAACCATTGGTGAGGTACGTTATATAATAACAAGACTACGTACCTGGATTGAGCTCCACAAACAGGCTTTCCGTGACTTTCGCAATGTGAGCAACACGCTCTGGATCAGCTCCCTGCTGCCCACTTATCATCACGTGATCCACTCTACCGTAGTTATGTGAGCCAGCTAATATCTGTTTGAAAAACAATCACACATCCCATAACACTGACACATTAATCATAATCCCACAATAATGACAAAACTATCACACATCAAAATAATCACAGTCGAAAAATTGCTAATAAGCCTAATGTGCATGACATAATTTGTGATCTAAAAAGTGGAATGTCAATTTAATGTATTCGTTATAACGAATACATTAAATTCTAAATATGATTAAGATTCATAATTATTATTTTTATGATTACGTCTATGCCTTTTCCTTTTGTGAAATTATTGCTCCAAGATATTTGTAGTCCTTACCATTTCAAGTGCTGCTTCCCCTATCTTGAAAATATCATTGTAATCATCTGTTTTACAATGGTTCTTGGGCGATTGCATGCTACGATGTTTTTCTTTAAAATTATTTTGTGAAATGATATAATTGTTGGTCACAAAGCTATTTCTGTAGTTTTGATTTCAAGTCATCTTTTAAATATTAATATTTGTCTCACCTCAAGACATCCGTTCTCCTTCGTACATTGGTCGTAAGCCATGAACATAGTTAGCATGTCTGGTTTGAGGCATCCAAATTGATACCAGTAGCTGAAACATACAAAATGTATCCCCATGCAATGAATGTACGAACATTATAATTCTTTCTCGTGTCTATTACTCTGAAAATTCCTGCCTGAAGTGTGTGAGATCGAATGTTTTATCCTGAGCGGTGGACCCTTTGGTTTATTTAACGTTTCAAAAAAATAAAAAAATATAATAAAATTTTACGTTTCAAAAGTTGATCCACGACTGCTGCTGTATCACAATCTGTGATGTGTACTATCCTGTGTGCGGGGTAACGTAAAATGCCTGTTTCTGCAAAATAATAGATAACACTAACAGTAGCTTATATTATGGCAGCAGCAGGTCTCTTCTGAGATCATGTGTCGACATAGCCACAATTATTTCAATCAATGTGATCCAGTGGTTTCGTTAAACACATAAACTTTATCTTTATCTCTACAATATATAATGGTATCTTAAAATCGAAATAAACATTATTAATGATTTCCAAGGAAAATTCTGGATAAGATTTTGTTTTAGCCAATTAATTGCTATATCAGGATATCATTATACAGAACATGATTGAATAATGAATGACTCTAGCAGCAGTAATAGTAGTAGTCTAGTACCCATAATCTTGATGCCAAATGTGCTTGCCTCCAGTCTTGGCATGCTTCATGATGAGTTTACTGTGGTAGTGATAAACCTCTCCACCAATGAGCTGAATCAATGAAATTTATATACAATTAAACTAGCATAATTACATGTATATAGAAAATATCCATGTACGCATATTCCAATAGCAATTTAAAGAGTAATGTCAGACTTGTATACCTGAAATCAGGATTTAAAATAATAACATTGACCGTAATGCGGAATATCTGAAACCCACATTAACTGTACACATCTCTGGGCTGAGAGATTCAGGGGCCTGTTCCACAAATACTTTACGACTAGTTGTGGACGAAAGCGTAAAAATGTGACAAAAAGTGTTTCCCAAAACATGATTAAACATACTTGTGTCCAAGAATGAATAGCATCCTCGGGTAATACGCCACAAATGACCAAAAACAATGACGTCTCAGCTACTAACAATAGTCGTATCACTAACAGTTAGCGATTGAAACTTCTCTATTTACATTTATGTCTACAACTAGTCGTAAACTGGACTTACGATGTTTTGTGGAACAGGCCCCAGGGTTTTATTTCTGAAGTTTAACTTGACGCCCATGCATGGCTTTGACTTTGGGAATTTTAGCGTCGTTTGACTATAAATTGGGAATTCTTATTTTCATTGGCAAAACATATTAACCTACATCTGTCCTGATACTATGCATGTAATTGGGAATCTTTACAGAAAAATTGGGAGTAGAAAATGACATAGCCTTTGGGGAACGGTGTAGAATGGTGCCGATTATCAGTCTAGCAACATAGGTGATAAAACCCTGTAAACTATATACATGTACATATATACGTGTATGCATATTCCTACATGTAGCTACCTTTTAAAAATACCACACAGGAAGCTCATAAAAAGGCCTTTTTTTCTAATGTTATGATTGTTGTCATTATAATAGCTCTAAATCATGCCACTGATTCAAATATGCTTGTAATTGTTTCAAATCATTGTACAATGAGCAATACAAAATCATACTTCTTTATAGTCTTAAAATATTCTATCAATATTTTACAGTCCTGCGCATATACCGGTAAGATTAGGGCAGTAAGTATCAAACTTACACTCTAGACAGACCCATAATCAGGTAGATAAGCCAGCTGATCTTATCATAATCCCTTAATCCAATACCTGCATGATCCAAGTTTGTAATCACAGCAACAAAACAATGCACAGTGAATCATTAGGCCAAAAACAAAATCTATATTCATGGTTTTATTGCGAAACAATCAACGTTGGTTTTTTATTTCTGATTTTTTTTTTGGAGGAATTCTTTTTTTATTTAATTTTTTTGGGAAATAACATTTCAGAACAAGACCAAAATGAGTTAGTTCCTTTGTGAAGATGTCCCCAAACAAAAAAATCTGAAAAACATTTTGTTTAGAAATTGTTTATAGGAAAAAACATATGGTCGGTCTCGGAAGCAAAAAGAATTTATTTTTTTTGGCACGTACATGTAACCATAAACAAAGGATATTTTGCACACTGATAAATGTACCTAAAGAGGAATTGGAGTCTTTGAACAGCATGTTTGCATAATCAGAAAATAGAACTAAATGGAACAGCACCTCAAATCTCATATAAATTATATTGTTTACTGGATTCCTACCCCAGTACAGTGATTTACACCTACCCATTGACAAAAAGTTTGCTAAGCACTCACTCAGGGTGTGCACTTTACGCCCATGGAAACTCAAAATAGCCTCGGGCAAGTCAAAATCTTATCACGTGTCGCCCGCGTGGCGACAGAAAATTTAAATGAAACAAAATTCAGTCGCGGGCCATTCAAAAGTTGTACAGGCGAGTCAAAGTGTTGCTGTGAGTGCCCAGATTGGCCAGTCAAAAAATATCCCAAGTGCATACCCTGTTCATTATGGTTGGAGTTGGTACTATGATTTAGCAGGATTCGAACACTGTACCTACTAGTCTTGAGGTTGGTGGTTTAACCACTACACCGTGAAGACTGGTAACAGTACTTACTGTAATAGCTCTGATTACAAATAAGTCACTTCATGCTTCAAACAGATTGCTAATTCCATGCCATTAAGAAGCAGCCTAATGAATGAAAATCTTACAAGTTAAATACAATGGCACATTGTTCAAGTACTTACATGTATCACATTCAGACATAGCTATTAAACATCATTAAAGGTCCATTGTCTGATGTTAATTACTGGTATTTTAATCTTCCAAGTACAAAGTATTAGGAATATGTAAGAATGTTTTATTGTAAAATAACTGTTATTGTGTGCAAACACACTGAATGCCTGCACAGTACAGAAAGTGCACCAGCCTCCATAGTGCAGTGTTGAACGCACTGGGATCGAATCCCATTCATGGCATATGGGATTTTTAACCCGAACGAAGTACATGTACACACTGTACATGTACAAGCTCCAATACAGAGTGAGTACTACGTAAGTTTCAATGGGTAGGTGTACACCACTTACAACTGCAAGTGTTCCATTACTGGTTAACAAAGGCAGTGGTATGTACTGTCCTGTCTGTGGGAAAGTGCGTATAAAAGATCCCTTGCTGCTTATCAAATAGGAGTAGCAGGTTTCCTCTCTGATACTAATACTATCTTCTGTCCTGGGCAGGCAGTCGAGGCAGCTGAACTGAATGTCCAGGACAGGTGTGCTTGAACCTTAATTGGATATAAGTATACAAATACGTTGTAAATTGAAGAATTTCTACGTAATCCTTGAAGAGGAAACATGAATACTGATCTGAAAACAAATGTAAATATATGTTGGGGACACAAGTTTGGCAAATGTTTATTCATGAGCACTAGAAAAGTGACGGGTTTATTATTTTATTAAAGACAAATAAGACGGTTAGAAAGGTTTTATTTATTCATTCATTGAATTATTAATTAATTTATTTTTCTAACTACAATGTTTTAGTTATAGATCATCATCAGTTGTAAAACGGGTGGAAGGGATCAAAAAATATTAGCTAAGAATGAATAAAGAAAGAGTACATTGTATATAAAAAGGGGTGTGGCTTGGTGCATCCCAAGCACCTCCCACTGGATCCACCTATGATTCGCTTCCTGTTACTGTCATAACAATTGCTGCTTACAACTAACTACTACATGTACATTGTACATACATGTACTACTAAAATATGTGATTGTGGACAGTTCCACTCATGTTATTACAATGGTAATTACATGTACAGTATTTATGTCTCAGATAAATGCTGATAAATATTTTTAAAAGACATCTTAAATTACAATTAGCATACATGTACAGTTCTTGTTTAATATATTGACCTATTTTTAATGTTCTTGATATATAGCTAAAAGAAGATACAATGTACAGTTATCTTCTCTCATACCAGGTTTCTTCTTGGCTTCTCAAATATCAGTATCATAATTGACAATTTACATGCATACATTTTGTATATTCTAGTAGTTAAGCATGTCTGTAGAAAAATCTTGATATTAAAATATAAAAAAATGTATTCCAATAAAAACCGATAGTATTCTTGCAACATGAAAATTACATATCGAGTTTTATCCTGTTTTTTTCAAATCGCGAAAATTTACAGCCACGATTATTACCCTTTTTACAGTTCTTTGCATTAATTTTATATGAAAATGGTTGCTAAAAAAAAATGAAATTTAATTTTTTATAAATAAAACAAAAAAACAAAAAAAAACAGCTCATAATTAATAATTATATTTATTTTTCAGGCAACTTTTTCATCATGGATTCGGAGCAGCTGGTTAACAATCCGTACCAGCAGATGCAGATGGACGCTGCGAGCGACTACCAGAAGAAGACGTCGCTTACGGAGAAGTGTACGAGCGTTAAAAACAACGTCTGCGAGAATCACTTTCTGATGCGCCGGACTCAGCTCGACCGCGAGATGAACAAACATCTGCGACAAATCCACGAGGACACGAGCCGACTGCGCTACGAGGTCAAACTGCTCGACCTCAACAAGCGCAAACACGAGATGGAATTCAAGAAGAGGATCGAACCTAAACGCGACTTCACCTACGACGACAATCAGTTAACGAAAACGGAAAAAAGGCTCGGAGTGAATATCGAATCGTTCTATTTAGACAAAAAACTTCGATTTCCCGTTCGTGGGAAGATGTCGAGCGATCTGATCGTGACGCCGATCATCGCGAAGGCACGACATTCGCTAAAAGAACAAAAAAATATCCGGAAAGTCGAGAAGGAAAAGGAAAAGGAACGCGTGTTAACGGCGAAATCGGTGACATCGAGCGACAGTTTCAATCCGGCTGTCGTTCGCGACAATCGTCAGCGTGTTCGACTGGCTTCCAAGTCTGCTCCTATGACAACGAGGAGAAGTTTGAGTTTATCCCACGGAGTAAGGAAAGCGAGTCATTCTCGATTTCCCGACATCCAAAACAGTCTGGACGTTGGTGGCACGAACCAAGACGCCCACAGCCCACCGAACCACGTCAAGTTCGCTTTCGCCAACCCGATGAAAACCGTAACCAATCCTAACAGTCAATCGGGTCATTTCATTCGCTCACACACTTTTCATGGCGTGCGACATAAATCCTCCGACACAATGGACAGTTCCGACGACGACAGCGACAGCGGAAGGTCGGAGGTCGTCGACTTACGTGCAATTCTGTTCGGGAAATCGGACGAACAGCGGTCGGATCGGGACAACCTGTCGGTCAAATCTCACCCCGCACGGTTGTGCAACGCAAACCCCCCCACATCCTCCGCATCGCACACCCCGATGGTCCGACGGTCGGGAAGTAACGTCCCGCAGCAGCAGACACAAGAGAAACTTCGCAAAGAGGCCAGGCAGATTCAGGACAAAGTTGTGACCTTCTTGAACCGGCTCGAAACCGACTCCATCATCAAACGGAAGACCGACGACCAGTTTTCCGACGACGATGACGACTGGATCGAGGACCCGAACAGCACCCTCGGTTACGTACTACCGAAATGGAAACAAAAACCCGAAGCTATCGTCGAACCGCCGAAGAAAGAAGAAGAGGAAGACGAACCGGAAGAAGAAATGAAGAAAGTACACCCGAAAGAAGCTTGGAAGTTGATAAAAGCGCAGAAGGAAACCGGACCTCTTCGCGGCACGTACACGACCTCCGATATGGTCATGCAGCAGCTGACGGGAATTCTGTTGGTTGGCGGGAAGAAGGGCCACGTCCCGTTGAACGCGGCCAGTCGGGCGATGCGCCACACGGCCACGTTCAAGATGCGGAAGGTCGTCGAGCAGCTCATCGAGAGCCGGACTCGCTTCCAGCAACACGAGGTGGACGAGCTGAAGAGGAAGATGGAGGGCGAGGAAAAGATGGCCGCCGGTGATACCTCCGAGGTTGTAGAAACGGCCGCGTAGGATTCAAGACACGATCGTTAATGGCATGTACGTCGGAGACTGTGTATGGCAGGATAGTGTGTGTGTGTAACATGCTGAAACGGCGGCGTAGGATTCACGACACGATTGTTAATGGCTTGTACGTCGGAGACTGTGTATGGCAGGATCGTTAATGGCAGGCATGTACAGTGGTGGCCTCAACCAAACAGTCACCTACATGTAGGCTTCGGCAGATGGCCAAAACCACCGAGCTGAAGAGGAAGATGGAAGGCGAGGAAAAGATGGCGGCCGGTGATGCCTCCGAGGTTGTAGAAACGGCTGCGTAGGATTCAAGACACGATTGTTAATGGCAGGCATGTACGTCGGAGACTGTGTATGGCAGGATAGTGTGTACAGAGGTGTGGAAATTTCAAACATCTTCACTTGTCCAACGAATTTACTTGTCCTGAGAAAAAGTTACTTGTCCTGTTTTTTTAATGATGAGACACGCGATAGGTTAAAGGACAAGCCAATTGACCAATCAGCTGTCGCGTTAATGGCATGTACGTCGCAGACTGTGTATGGCAGGGCAGGATAGCGTGTGTAACATGCTGTGAAACATCCCACAAACTTCTTGTAGCAGGGTTGGAAAAAATGAACTTTTTAATGGTAGTTCACTGGGCTACAATGTACCATACAAGTGGACTACCACACATCAACTTTGTGGTAGCCGAGCACTACATTCTGGTAGCCACAAAATTTTAAAAAAAGACTATCAACTATCCACAGTTCTACAAAGTTAGTACAAACATATACAAGTGGATGCAAAAGTATCAGTAATGCTCATTTTACAAAGCTTGTTTGAAATATTTATTTGGTAGCCCACTGGGCCATCTACACATCCTAAACAGTAGTCCAGGAGCAATATCTGTTAGCCCCGGTCTTCCGGGATTGGGATTTATCCAGCCCTGTATTGTAGGACGTCTAATCTATTTATATATTTTACTGTGCCAAAATGTGACTTGGAATACTGCTGCGGTTATCCTGAATATAACAGTATTATTATTATAAGTTATCTCTAAGTTATTTCTAACAATATAGTAAGTTGGACATGTCGGCAAGATAATCTTTCTGGGGTAAATGGATTTTTATGTACCCTCTGTCTGTACTTTTACCCCTCGGTTTCCACTCGTGGTATGTGGACAAGGGAGATAACTATATTGTGCTCAGAAATTACTAGGATGTTCTATCATGTTGTAGATTGTTTGCAAAAACGAATTTGTTGATGTCTTTGTTCATTTCGTAATAAATAATTTAATTTTCCTTTATTCCTTAAAGTTTCAAAGCTTTTTCAAAACAAAAGTTATGGTATTGATTACATGTATTGTCTAATCTAATTTATTACCCCAGCGGGCATTCTAACCGGGGAAAATAAATATCATAATTTCTCAGTGAGAAATTATCAACACTGGTATAACGTGTCATTTGATTGGGTTGTTAAAACTATTCCTGCCACTGACAGGAACGTTAATAAAATATGACGTCATAAATTGTAAACATGACGTCATGCATATCGCAAAAACTATGCAAAATCTTCTTTTTTCAGCATTGCATTGACGTCAATTGTGTTTTGAAAAGCGTTTCACAATGAAATGTCTGGAGTAATAAATAGAATATTAAATTCACAACCCTGTATTATCAAGTTTAAATCCTTCATGAAATTAAATTTCATTTTAGTCACTCGCTAAAGCTCGTGACAAATGAAAATGATTTCACTTGATACTACAGGGTAGCTCGTTTAATATCCTCTACATAAATGTGAAGAATTCATACCTGGTGTCCAGCAAGGGTGAGTGTGCGAGTCACTGAACGCATCGTACCAGATGAGCTGTCGACATCCATCGTAAGCCATCGAGAACTCATCATCACCGATACCATAACCCTCCTGCACAATAATACATTAAACACACATGTAATTTCAAAACAAACATCTATTTATACCGCAGTGGTTAACACATCTGGTTTAAGACTGGTTAAGCCATTGAGAACTCATCATCACCGATACCATAACCCTCCTGCACAATAATACATTAAATACACACGTAATTTCAAAACAAACATCTATTTATACCGCAGTTGTTAACACATCTGGTTTAAGACTGGTTAGGCCATTGAGAACTCATCATCACCGATACTATAACCCTCCTGTACAATAATACATTAAATACACACGTAATTTCAAAACAAACATCCATTTATACCGGTCTTCATAACGCAGTGGTCAATGCATGGGGCTTAAGAGTCTAAGACTCATTATCACCGATACCATAACCCTCCTGTACAATAATATATTAAACACACATGTAATTTCAAAACTGGGGAAAATAAACAACATAATGTTTCACTGACAACTTATCCACATTGATATAACGTGTCATTTGATTGGGTTATTGAAACCATTCCAGCTACTGAAACGAACATTACTAAAATATGATGTCACATCGACGTGAAATTTGTTTTGAAAAGCATTTCTCAACAAACGGTCTGGAGTAATAAATAGAATATTAAACTCGCTATCCTGTATTGTCACGTTTAAATCCCCAATGAAATCAATTTAATTTTAGTCACTCGCTAAAGATCTTGACAAATAAAAATTATTTCACTTGGGACTTAAACTTGATAATACAGGATAGCTCGTTCAATATCCTATATACTGTAAATCCTGAAATTAATGCGATCATTATATTATTTGCATTAATAATGTAATACATTTATGTTAACTGATTGCTACACAAACGTGTTGTTAGAAAAAGTACTATATCAAAGGGAGACCACTCGCATTAATTTCATGTCACATTTTAGTCTGACCACCCAAACTCGCATAAATTTAGTGACGCATTAATTTCATGATCTACAGTACATGTATATAAAAAAATTTTGAGACTTCATACACACTACATATACGGAGCATTTCATGGTATTTGTCATGTCCATCATGGTTGTTTTTCATAATTTTGGTTAGTTATGACAAAACACTATGTTGTTAGATAATTCAACTGTTAGGAATTTCAATTTGCAGAACAAAACAAAAAATGAAATTTGATAATACAGTGAAACCCCTCTAAACCGAACACACTTGGGACAGAGTAAAATGTTCGGTTTAGAGGGGTGTTCAGTTTACTGAGGTTTAAATACAGCACATAAGGCTGTTTGGGACTTCTGGTTTACCAAGGGTTCGGTTTAGGGGGTTTTCACTGTATTTACATTTATTTACATAACAAAGAGAAAACCTCGTTGCGAACGTGACAAATACCATGGAATCGCCATAAAAGTATAATAATTATGGATGTTCTTTTAGTGCTGTCTGGCCCGACACGGGTGTAATCGGGGATGAAATACATTATTGTCTATCTAGCCCTCGGGTCTAGACATAATATACTCTTCCGCATCAATAATTGTCCTACACTACCAAACTCATGGTCTAGAAGTAGAATAATTATGCGCAAAACATTTTATGGACTATTTTCCGTTCCAGCCAGTGGTCCACGACTGGTTTAGCAAATTCCGTGGTGTTTGCTATCCTGTCTATGGGAGCTGGACGTAGTCTAGAGGTACGATGTCTGCCTGTGGCGGGATGGGTCGAGGGATCGATCGCCAACAGATCAAAACATTTTATGGGTTATTTTTCCGTTCCAGACAGTGATACACGACTGGTTTATCAAATTACGTGGTGCTTGCTATCCTGTCTATGGGAGCGGGACGTAGTCTAGAGGTAAGATGTCTCACTGTGGCGGGATGGGTCCAGGGATCGATCTCCTACAGCGCAAAACATTTCATGGGTTATTTTCCCTGGTATGTGCTATTTTGGCTATCTGATAGTGCACATAAAATATCCCTTGCTGTTTTTCGGTAAGAGTAGCCCATGAATCGGCGACAGCGGGTTCCCTCTGACACCATGTGACGTCCAATAACCGTTGATTTATATAAATCGATGTGTTCCAGTGGCGTCGTTAAACAAACTTTATCTTTTATCTTTGGTAGGGTGGAAATGACGCCATTAACACAGATAACGCATGCACATCATGTTCCATATATTTAGGTTTTTGTGGTAATGCCAAAACAACAAAAATGTGTTTTTAGAGTTACATGTCAATATGTTTGTAGAGTGGGTAGGCCTTTTTTTAATCTTAGAATTGTTTACGCCAGAGTTATAAATAGGGAAATTCCAAGTCGCTGGAGACGTTTTTGTTTTTGTAAACGTGAGCCTTCACGAAAACATTATTCTCCCTTGGGGTTGACTTAACTTATCTATACCTCTCAATTGTGATATATTGTATTTGTCGTCGTGCATTACACCCCTGTGACGGAGCGGGATGTAGCTCAGAGATAGAATGTTCGCCTATGGCGGGATGGGTCGATAGATCGATCCTCCACAGGGCAAAACATTTTTATGGGCTATTTTCCGTTCCAGCCAGTGAAACACGTCTGGTTTATCA
>JAULBR010148587.1:0-17451 GCA_032355825.1 Melanodrymia aurantiaca | reverse complement strand
TAATGGTATAAACCCAGCTTATATCACGCTTCAAGACTACAAAAACGATATACATGTATCGAATGCTACTCAAATTATAAGTTGGGCCCCACACCTCAATTCAGTTTTCACCTATTGTAAAAATCTACACCTGATTATCAAAATACACGTAGGCATACACTGTAGTAGGCCTGACTCACAATGCACGTAGGCCTACAGTAAATGAGAACACCCACACATTCTGCAACTTTCTTTCAAATATTTGATAACTAAACAAAATACATTATCTCGCCTTCATGTAAAATACTCGAATTGCATTGGTTGTTTAGCCTTTGACAAAACCCTTATACCCCGCGCGAGCGAATCAAATCGGAAAACATAGTAGGGTTGTCCCCATTCAAGTTTCTACTGTTTATATTGCTTTTTTTTCTTCAAAATATATCCATATTAATTTCGTTTATGAATAAATGGCCTATAGCTAGCTGATGACGTCGTTGTTAAATGGAGCCAGGAAATTACGTCATTGGTAAAATCAAAATGAGTTTTTAACGCCCGCGTGATGCTTCTACAACTTATATTATATTACATGTATTTTAAAAAGAAATTTAATATATTATACGTGTATTTTGATGCACTGTATAGTACCGTAATTCCTGTATCCGCTTCTAAAAACTAATTTTATTTTCCACACCTCTTATGACATTACAAAATAAGATTAAATTTTTTTTTTAATATATAAACTGGTCTTTGAGACATTGAAAGTGTAATCTTGACAATGTAATCTCCTGACTGTTTGTTTGACAGTGAAACACAACATCAACAGAATGTCAGCTTCTAAGTTCTAGCGATTTGATTTATGCAGTTAGCTCCCTTGAATCTGTTGCAAGCTGGCGGACCAAAAGGCACGTGACCAAACATCGATACAGTGAGAAGTGTTATATGGTCGGTGACTGACTGATAGAGAGACTGCTATTGCGAGGGTGGGCAGTTCTCAACTTTTTTGGTGACGTTTTCAATGACCGGGTGGATACCATACATAGATCACTGAATGACAACTGTGGCAGATTGTCCAGCGAAAGCGGGTGTGTTAGAATAGTGGACTTTTGTTTTAGTTTTTCACGATGCGGCCGATGGGATGTGAATTACCTGTGTCTATTCTCGTTTGGATTTACTGTGTCTTTCTACTACACTGCAATGCGGCGTTTAAACAACGAGTTATCTACTGGAACGAGACAAACCCAATGTGAGTAACTACCATTCCACCTGTCTTGTTTTAGCACATCATATTGTATGTGTACAATATATACAGGTATGATACCTATAGGCCCTACATCGATTGCGCACCCAGATCGGGCTGTCACTGCCCCGTTGATTGGGCCATACGATAATATCCCTTTCCAAACCCAGAAGTCTAAAGGTACTGGGTGGAATGTATTGGGTTAAACCTTTCTATTGCACACCACCCCACCCCACGCCACCCCAACAGACAAACACAGAAGGATATACAAGGCACAAACACACTCCTTCCACGGGCGCGGAGCATCTGTGAAAGTGTGTTGAGGTTTGGCGGTGGGGGTGGGGGTGGGTGGCGCTACACGTGTCGAATTAAACATATAGGCCTATAGAGGCTCGGATTTTATACTTTTATCGAATCGTGCTAATAAACATGTATATTAATATGGTAAAATAACATATTTTGGTCAAAAAGTGTGAAAAGTGCTAGCTTGCCTCCAATACAACGCACATTTTCACGTGTATGGTTCGGCTCACTGTGGAATGAGAGTGATGTCCTCCCTACCGGACCCTCACACTGCCGGACCCTCACACTACCGGACCCTCACACCACCGGTCTCGACCTATCTAGGCTACACCCGTACATTAATTAGTCTGTTTTCGATATATTATATGATATCAATGAACTCTATAATTAGGGCCTACATTTAGTTTGGGCAAAACAATTCATTGTGTGTTTAGGCATTCACATGTAATAACTGTGCACATCCTGGCTGGGATCGGGTGGGTACGGTGGGTAGTAAATCTGCATCTATGGTATGATGACTGCCGTTTGGTAAAATATTTTAATGAATTTCTCAATTTTTTGAAATGTTCCCTACTATTTATATAGAGCACTCCCCCTTTTACAACTTCTGAATTCGCGCCTGACTAATACTAGTTTTATGCGTTATATAATTATAAGAAAATAATTTTACTTTATACAACGATTACAAATAATATGTTATAATTAACAGGACTAAATATATTGTTGTTTTGACATTTTGATCATGTATACGTTGACACTCGAACGTAAAAATAATGTCGCAGAAATATGTTCGTTATGTTTAGTTTTGAAAACATTGAATTGCAATACACATTGCACAGCGTAGAACCCACACCACATACTTTATATTATGTATTTCAAGTTTCTTTTAAATATCTATCGTATTAATGTATCAAACTCTTTAATATACACGGACGAAAAAGTGTGATAATGAGTCATGGCCACACAGGCAATACAGAGGAAATGTTCCCTACTAATATTTTAGAATTTATTCATAATTATATAGGCCTAATATTGTCACTTCAGTTCACAAAATTTTAACATCAATTGAAACTCGCCCCAGTGCCACAAACTATAAACATATTATACTCAAGACTATAATAAATATCAATAACTAAAATAAAATTAACAGGTCCACGTAATATTTAAATGATATAACTATAATATCAGTACTTAACACAAAACTATTATACGGTAATCTACGCGGCTTAAATATCGGCAATTAAAAGAAAATTATCCTACTGTACCTACGAATATAATAAATATCGGTAATTGTTGAGTAATTAAAATGAAGCTCAAACAAACATAACTTTGATATAAGCAATTAAAATAAATATATATATTATTATCATGACTATATTATTTAGTATTACTGTTATTCAGTAATCAGTAATTGAAACAAAACTAACCTATACATAATAATTATAATTATGAGTAATTAATACAAGTTCTTTATTAACCTTAAGTTTTACAATTATCCGCATAGCAAAAAAGTACAATATATACAAATATATACAATATATACGAAGCTTACCTAATTTAAATTACACCGAAAACCTAGAATCATTAAGTTTAAAATCATTATCGCTATTCAACTGATAAAAAACACTAATTGCAGTTGCCGACATGTATTGAATAGAAAGACCATTGTACCACATGTAGGCCTAACTACGTCCTTTGATTAGCATATAATTAGGGCTTCGTTCTATATTGTTTAAAATTGACACTGATACAAATGATAAACGCGGAAATATGGTCGTATCCTGGGGGATAACGACATTTCCAATCCATAATAGACATTTCACCCCGAGCCGTGCGTGGTGTACGCGAGTATTTGTTTGAAACACGACTGATAATGAGCAAGCAATGCTTGGCGTGTGTCAGTTATCTTGTCTTCGTTGCGAACATTTCATCGCGTGTTAGCGGCATACGCCAATATTACTAGTACGTTTGTGCAGATATGTACATACACGTACAATGCTATACAGTATATATACACATTTGTAATGTTACCATTATGTAAAATGGCAGAATGTTAGTTCGTGTTAGGGGCGGAACGGGCGGAACGGGCGGGAAGGGTTAGGCGCACTTGTACACTTATTTTTAATATATCAATGTTGAAAAATGTATCTCAGAATACTAAATTTCATATATTTTTTTAAAGCAAAACCAACATACCACCGTGTTTCAACGAGGGACCCCTCAACTTCCTACCTTTAAACCTGGTGACGCGCAAAATAGGAACTATATACTCTGCCCCACCCCCTGCTCCCACACCAGCCCTATCCACAAATCCACAATCCACACCTGTTTCGTGACACTATATACTAGAACAAATGCACGAACAAACGTCAAATTGATTGGATACAAGTACAAGTAACGTAGTTCACCAACGACATATATACCTAGTGGTCGGTTTTTAATCATTTTACATTTATTAACCACAAGTCGAAAACGGGCTGAGAGAACTGCCCAGTGTAACCCCCACCCTCGATCCCCTCTGTACCCAAACTCTAAATCTTGATATGGGGCGGGAGCAGAGTACGCATTAATTAGCGGTTAGTTGTACCACCACACCCACCCACCCACCCCCACTCCGTCCCTCAAGTTTACATCCGATGAAAATATGGATTTGAATAAAATAAATACACCATGACAGTATATAGCTGGCATCTTCCGACGCCTGTGAGTAGATAATCAATATCAAACTATTTAAAAAGACTCGTTGGTGAAATACTGTATATATAGCAAGTAACGACCTTCTGAGCGTCTGTTTACTTCTGTAACTACACGTGAATGAATGGTTGTAATTTACTACTTTTAGTCAAATCTCGTACGGACGGAAGATATTATAAAATAGACAAAATTGTACATTTTATTCAGAGATAATGATCCCATCATCGTACTTATTCAACCTTGACTCGCTTCAACCCTTTAGATATATAATACATCTGAAACCCGACTTCACTCCTTTAAATACATACATCTGAAACATTATCATAACTTATATGTATTCAAGTAGGCTCTACATGGAAGAAAATATCTTATACCTATATGGAATCAAGGTTTTAATTTTACGTGACGTGCGTGAGGGTGGGATTGTGAGGGTGGGGCTGCAAGGGGATGTACACTGATTGCTCTAGTGGGCGAAGACTTCCAGTCGCGAGCGCCGATGCCGCGGTGGCGCCGGGCGTTACCGATGAAATCTAAGTGAGCTTAATATGCAATCTGATGCACATTACCACTGTATCGTATGACACCCCGAAGACATATTAAATAACCATGTTGTATATATCGCCGCTGATGGACCAGTTGTGGATCACTTGTTATTTCTCGTTCGAACCAGTGAACCACGACTGGTCCATCAAAGGCCGTGGTGTGTGCTATCATGTATGTGGAAAAGTGCAAATAAAAGATCACTTGCTGTTATTTGAAGAAGAGTAGCCTATGTGACGACAGCGGGTTTCCTCTGTGACCAATGTTCGGTATAATCGTGCGTTTGATATCCAATAACCGCTGATTAATAATCATTGTATTCTAGTAGTGGTGTCGTTAAACAAACAAACTTTAAAAAAATATATTTAGTGTCTATGATTTTTAGTTCGCCCTTTAAATGAGACATTAACTTTTGATTTATTTGTAATTAGGTTAACATTATATTAATAGGTATAAACAGAAGACAATTTTAATACTGTTTTTAATATGAGTTTGTATAGGGCGTACCTTAATTTATATTATTTTAATTAATACATTAAGCTATACAGTAAGTTTGTTTGACGATGACTGATTCTGTCCAGTGTATACTTTCACTTATACAGTTCTTCTAATAATACAATTTCCTTTCAAGATACACGTTTACCTCGATTATATATCACATAATGCACATTCTATTACACTTTATTGTCGCTATTGCACACCTCGGTATAATACTTATATTTTGTTAATGGTAATAAAATGTTAACATGGTTAATAGCCCGGAGAGATCATGTATTTTTAATTACATTTTTTGTATATCTCTAGAAGGCACATACACGTATTTATATTCTATATATTTCAACTATAAATTATCAAATTTTACTTTCAATGCATGTGTCAAGCCCGTAGCCAGGGGGTATTCATGGGATTCGTGCGAACACCCTTTTTATAGTCGTCAGTACCCCATATGCTGTCGTGCGACGGCCTGGGTGTATCATAATAAAGTTTCAAAGTTTCAAAGTCACTAAATTGAAACATGTATGGGTCTTTTTGTACCACGTTGTCCGTAATAGTAAACAGTAGTAAAGTATGTATGAAAGAGTAAATCGCTTCATAGAAACTTCACCTTATGTCTTCAACATCATTCTGGACTTATATATTTCGAATATAGGTCTATTTAAAATTGCTGTGGGTTACTGTGTTACGGGTCTGGTAGCCTGTATATTATATTTCTATCGATTTCACCAACTATAGGCGTAACCAAAATAGTATTATAGTCTATGAGTTATTATTCAACTTGGAAGTATGGATTTCAAAATGATTACGGGACTTGCTTGACTTGAGTTGACATATAAATACATATAAATACGTCGAATCAAACGCATCTCGCGTATGCTCTCGCGTATGCTCTAGGAATGCGAGAACTCACGAATAATTTAACTGGTACCTATCGTGTTTTATCATATCACATTCATTTAATATTAGGTGGAAACATCAGTCTAGCGAGCATTCGCGATATATTTGTTATTTGAACACGCTTCAGTATAGCGATTGCTACTAGTTAAATTATTCGCATACGATGTTTTTTCTTTCTTAATTAGTAGGCATAAAGGTGTTGCATTAGTGAAAGAACCCCTACGTTTAAATACACATAAACGTAATACTATTTTGTTTTATAAAATTTAAATATGTTTATGTTTGATATTATTTGTGCATTTAAAATGGATATTTTATTTATAAACGATATCTTTTGTAGGCTAAATTGAATGCGTTACTACTATGTCTTTTTTAAAGGCAATGGTGCTATTTGTATGTACGTACGATGTGGCTAACAAACGGGCTCCATAATTGCTTCTTATTGAATATTCATAGCACAAAGATACAGACTGTTCAGTTTATAGTTTCTCTATAGTTTTTCATTGTCTTTAGTAGGCCTACTCGTTTCTTACCATCTCTCATGTGACCAATACCGTTTAGAGTGGTTAATTTTTTTGATATAAATAACGTAATTGGGGTCATAATGGGATTGGGGCGAAACATAGCGAGCGTTGACGAAATTGGTCGGGAGACCACTGCATATCGCGTTGTTATAGACCTTTTACGACTTCTGTTATCGAGAATCTGACATTTCAGCACATTGCCGTTTCATTGGTACTTTTCTACCGTTTTAATATATTTTCTGGCGTGTTCGAAATGGAGAAATGGTTATATTGTCATTACGGTACCATTTTATCTTTTTATTCTACCGATATCATGCGGCTCTGAACAAACTTTAATATCCTGGATTTGTGTGTTTCAAAAGGCATGCATTACTTTTTTAACGTGTTCAATTTGATTGTTTTTGTTTTGTTATTTGTTCTTTGATTTGTTTGCGATTTTATTGGTTTGGCGGTTCATTTATAAAAGAGAAATAGACATTGAGTTACGCGATCGGTTCCTCTGCACAATCAATGTTATAACAATTTCAAACCGATATTTGACCGTAAAATGTCAAAATCGCTGTCAGTCATAACTTTAAGTTATTCTGATAAAAATACTTGTTTGGTAATACATAACTTCAAATAATATATCTGTGCGTGCGCGCGTGCGTGCGCGCGCGTATGATTAAAAGGCAGGTAATATTGTATTCTTTACATCTATTGTTCAATTCAAAACTGGTGGACTCATTTTTTTTATCCAATGTGTCACCATCATACTACATACCCTGTATACTATACAGTAATCCTTTGGTCACCACTGGTCATCATGTGGTCAAAGTAGCCTTTGAGGTGTAGCTAATCCCCTCATGCTATCACAGTGGGTGTTGGATTGAAGGGAGGTGATAAGAGTGTCTTGTTGATTGAAGGACGGAGAGATGCCCCTCTGAATGTCTAGTTGGGATCAGTGTGCTGATAAGGAAGATACTGCACAAATAGTGGATCTTCTACACATGCTTCTATTAAGGGGATTACCGCCTGCTGGCTCTATAAGTACCAGGTTAGGCTAGTCACAGCACCAAGTGGATTTGTGCAAATTGGAATCGAAACTGAATTTGTTCTCTAAAGACACACAGAGATGCGTGTAGTTAGTAGTTGTATGGCTTCTGTCTGTAATATGTCACAAGATCCATCCTCGTTGGTGTCGATCATGATATGTAGGCTAGCTAAGAGGTAGAGCATCTGTCTGTTATATGTCGCAAGATCGATCCTTGTTGGTGTGAGGAGTGGTACGTAGCTCAGTGATAGAGCATCTGTCTGTTATATGTCACAAGATCAATCCTCTTCAGTGTGAGGAGTGGTATAGAGCTCATGCATTAGAGCATCTGCCTGTGATACATCACTATTATCATCCACTAAGTGTATTCATGGTAGACATCAGAGTAATCTGTTTTGCATATTGTTAAGACTGTTAAACATACTAATTTAAATCTACATTGTACATTATACTTACATAATTGTGTAACTAATCAACATGTTAACATGTCATTACACAGGATTCTGAGCTGTGGATCATTTTTTAAGAAAACATGGAACCTTTTATAAAACAAAACTTTTAATAGTATTTCCAATACAGCATGTATTAACACTCTGCGTGACACATACATGTTAAGTCACTATACATACATACATACATAGTATTTCCAATGGCATGAGAAATATTGACCCCTGACCCACCTCTGCCTACAAGCCTGTTGAACATTGGATAATTAATTAAAAATGCCAATACAATGACTGAATAATTATGAAGCAGAACACTTAGTCATTATTTTCAAACTCTTTGATATTTTCATAGCTTCAAAGAAATCACAGCTAAAGCTTGTTAATAATGTGTGACTACCATTGTATATTGATCATGATTTAATCAGATTCAACATGTTAATTCTTGTCAATGGTGTGCAATTTAATGAACTATTTAAACACCTTTACTGTACCCACTCTTTAATTAGTTGCAAAATGTGCATTAAGATTTTTGTTGCAAAGTGCAGACAAAAATTCTCATTTCAAAGGACTAGGTCCACTAAGTGGCAATACAATCAGTTTATTAAATATACTGTGAGTGTTAATATAGAAATGTGAAATGAAAATATATGTACTGAGTCTTGTCATCTAGACTGTATATTGTTTCTCAGTATTTTGAAGGTTTGACAATTTTGACAACACAAAATGACAGCTATTATGTGATCTGACATTTTATCATGATGCATTTTTGCTAACAGAAATGATTTATTGTAAATCTTTTGTAAATTGCTTACCATACGGGTACAGGTAATAATACATTTTAACACAGAGGAACAATCCTGAACCATCTTTGTTGTGATGCAATCTTCACCAGGAATGGCGAGTGATCGCACCCCACCCACTGTACACCCTCGCTCACCCTTGCTCACCCTCACCCTTCCCTTCACACATGCCTGTCCAGAGTGTTCTAGGCGAGCAGATAATCACTCACCTAAAAAAGAATCTTGTATTTTTTACATGTTTTAAGAGTATGGAATTAATAAAACTAGATTATAATTAAAACTTTCCGTTTTTTGGTATATAAAATTAAAATTGTAATCATTTACTGAGGAGAGTGATATTGCCTGCTGAGCACTATTTCAGGAGAGTGATATTGCCTGCTTAGCACTATTTCAGGAGAGTGATATTCAGCTCACCTTTATTTTGCTCAATATGAAGACTGATACACGTAAACAATATTTATTCTATAGTGTCATTTTCACAAGTGGGTGATGTACCATGTTTTATTAATCTTTTCCCCCATCCTAACACATTACCTGGATCCGGCACTGAACATGCAACTTATATACCTGAAATATGACTTGTTAATATATTCCTTTCACTCAATAAAACCAGAGCATTTCAAACTCTCATTCTTTTCTCCATTAGGTATACGTTTCCATGTGCATAAATTGACTTTTAAATATTCTTTTCTTCACAAATATTTATTACCTTCCAAACACCTTGCTTAAGGTTAGGCTTACCTGTGCTTTTTACATTTTCACAGGTGTGTTGATTAGAAAATCGCGCTCTATGTTATTTACATAAATTAACGTCCTTGAGAGAAGTCAGCTTGGGTTCAATTTTCACTTTTGAATTGGTTTTTGTGATTTGCAGCTGATTTTATTTGATATCCCAGTGGGGGTGGTGAATGTGATGTACAACAGATTGGCATGAAGCTCATTGATGTACAGTCGGGGTATCGTGGTCACAGAACGTGGTCACAGAACGAACACCAGTGATGTGGCAAAGTAGACTGTTTATGATGGTGTATCACAGCCAAAGCTGGCATCACGAATGCGCTTCCCAACGTGATTTATGGGATTTCTATATGACTGGTGGTGGTAATAAAGTTAGGGAAAATTATCACATTAATTGAACTTTGATGTAAATAAGTAAAATATGTGTTTTTCTTTGTCAGTTTGACATTCGTCATACGCTGTCAGTAATGTACTGATTCTCCTTCAGGTTTATAAATCACCTGATTGTAAACAGCTGGAATATCAAACAATGTGGTATGTGATGACCTGTCTGTGGGAAAGTACATAATGAAAACAGGCTAATTATCTGAGAGAATTGTGAACTGGAGGGGTTGTGGGAATTTTAGAACTAGGGGTTGGGGAGGCAAAATTATAATATAAATTATATAAAACTAAAAACATTCTGGTAAAAAAACCCCCATTTTATACAGAAATTGAAAGAAATGTTTCAACTTTGATGAATTGGCCCATATAATCTAAACCATGTACCCTACTCGACGACCCTGGAAATGGTAGTGAAGCTACATGGTGTCAGCAGTTGTGTTATCTACTGTGAATTAGATGCATTATAGAGCTGCTAATAATATTAAGCAATGTACTGGGGTGTCGGTGTGTCGTTAAACAACTTTTCCTTTATTGCTGTTTCAGCCAAATTTAATCCTCTCTTGACTCTTATCTATGTAGGTCATGCCAAGTGACCATCACTTTTATGGGTTATTGCATGCTACATATTTTAATATCAAATTTTATCACATTATGACATGTAATATTAAGTCACATAACACAAATGGTTCCATACACAATATAATTTGTTTTGAAGTTATCATTGTATTATTTGGGCCACCTGCATTTTTAGAATTTAAACAAACAAACATTTTATAGAAATCGGTCTTCTTAGCTTCATCTGTGAGAATTGACAATGGCCAGCAGTGTGAGATGTTGGTGTTTTTCAGGATATACATGTACATGTGTGTACTTCCTTCTCAACTAGCATCTTGTCGGTCAGCTCCTAGTACTGGACGGTCAGACAGATTAGTGTACCGGTGTCTGGCTGCCACCATACAAGCATACAATCATGGCATCACTAATTCCCCCAATAGGATGACGATAGTGCAGCAATTTAATACACGGTCTCGAACATTTTGTATTTTTCTTACAGACATAGATTTAAAACTTGATGAAAGCCCTGAGATACTCAATACTCGCTTGAGTTTAGTTGTTTTTCTGTAGCAGGTTCACCAATGGTTCTATTTGTTTGAAGATAAGGTGTGAAGACCAGATTATTATCGTGCAAAACAAACACTGTCATTGGATCGAGACATGATCTGTCTGCCCTCACAAGACTTTACCCACCACGGGTGAAACGGAAAGCTGATGTAGCCACCTTGGTTGTATTGTCAATTGCCATCACTGGCCTCCGTGGTGCAGTGGTTAAGACTGATAGGTACTGGATTCGAATTCCGTTCATGGCATATAGGATTTTAAGCCCAGTACCACCTGCAACCCTAAGCGAGTGTTCCGCAACGCTCAATGGGTATTTGTACTACCACTTACATCGACTAGTGTCTAGAACTGGTGTATACATATTTCTACATTTTAGAAACATTTCTAAAAATTATTACTTTTTTTTTAATGAAATATAGATATACAGTCAAACCTGTCTTAAGCAGCCACCTAAGGGAGTAGCAAAAAGTGGCCTCTTAAACCAGGTGGCTGCTTAATACAGGTTGTAATGCATTAAAATTGATAATTTGGTGGAATATTAAGGTGACCCTTTAAGGCATGTGGCTGCTTAATACAGGTGGCCACTCAAGCATGTTTGACTATATATTATTCTTCCATAATTACAACAAATTATGTTATCAAATGCAACAGTGATATTTGAAGATTTTTGTTACTGTACATATGACATCATACTTATTGTGATATTGTCTTGGTATCTATATGACCTTGGTTGTTTCACAAAAACCTGCTAACACGTGTATTCTGCCACTACTTTCTATTAAGCAACTTAGTATAATAAATGCTCCACTGGCTTCGAAAGGCTTATTTCCACTGGCTAAGCAGATTTGACCACAGAGGTTTGACTTGTGCCTTAAACTGCTGATTATGCCAGTGTCCCTGTTTGGATACTTTAATCCGTACATGTTGTAAAGCCCTCCAGGCTGGACACTGAAGCATAGAAACACCGGCTAACAATCCACTTATGTTATGTTGTGTGTATAATCTGAACTTTGTCGCCTTTGATCTGTTAGAGAAATTGTTTAAGATACATTCTACCTACATGAGTACATCTAGCTTATTTGTATGCCGTGGGTCTTTGAAATGATCTACATCTAGATTATTTGCATGCAGTGAGCCTTTAAAATTATCTATATTTGTAGGTTATTTGTATGCAGTGGGCCTTTAAAATTATATGTATGGTCTTGAAAACAGGGAATAATGCAATGTAGAAAGCAGTGAATACTTTTGTGTGAAAAAATTCTTTATACATTAATCTAAATTTAAATTAACATTTTAGCAATAATATTTTGCCTTATTCCTTCTTCGTGGTTGTTAAGTCCTCACACCATTTTAAAACATTTAAAACTTAATTAAGACTTGCCTAATTTTGGCCAATAGAGGATACAGAAAA
Source organism: Melanodrymia aurantiaca (assembly GCA_032355825.1). NCBI lineage: Eukaryota > Metazoa > Mollusca > Gastropoda > Neomphalida > Peltospiridae > Melanodrymia > Melanodrymia aurantiaca. Next base: position 4,848 of record JAULBR010148587.1, on the reverse strand, counting down.
CAATATTTTGTCAACCCTTTGTTGGCGAGTAACTAAATAGATATTATCAAAGGGAAAGATGATAAACTGGGTGGTAATCTGACCATTACAAAACACTTCGACATTTGATTGTCAATCTGTTTCTAATTTGTGCAATCATTCCCAGCCATTAACTGATATCAATATTTGACTTTCTTTATAGAAAAAAGACATTATCTTTTATTGCTTTCCATTTGACTAGCAAATGACTGTTACAGTGTTAGGGAATTGCCTGAAAACATGTATCTAAGGCTGGTTTACAACACACATTTTTCTGAAAATCGATTTTACTGTTTAATGCCCATGTTCATTAATTTGATGTGCCCATGAAATTGTCATAGGGTTACATTTAGTTTAATTACTATCGGACATGATCAAGGCACAGAAGAAAATGGAATCCGATTTATGGCTATCATAGCTAGCCTATAGTAATTCACACAGTGTTTTAGCAAAATTTTAGTTAATTTAGAACTATAAGTTCTAGATAAAAAAATATTTTTAAGTGAGTAAAGTTTATGCTTGCCAAGCCTGTCTATTTGGGTCTGTCTTAATATTTTAATATTTATATTATTATTTTTAACTTCATGAACTTTATGCTATTTATAGTTTTACACTTGTTTATTTTAGCCTCTAATGACATTTCCTTTTAAGTGGACAAAACGAATTTGACCCACTGCCTTAAAACTACAGTTATTGTGTAAGAATCTAGAATTATTATTGGTTTATAAAGAAGACTAAAAGGCTGATCTAAATTTACATCCATCTAATCCAAACATTTGTCAAATCTAATTGATTTGATAATGCAATAAATAGTTTATAAAAGAAGGCAAACTTGTCGAAACTGGCATCCATCTAATCCAAATATCTCCCAGATTGATTTTATAATTAACGAATGGTGTATAAAAGAAAACTTGTTTAAACTGGCATTAGGCTGCTCAGCTCGTTCAAGTCGAAATGCAATCTTAGTCTGTAAAACAGCAATACACACTTTGTAACAGCTTTTTAATACCAGTCTCCATATTTGTGATCAATCCTATTTATTTAGAATATTTTGTGGTCACTATCAAACTGAACATTGTGAATATCATCAACTGTTTCTTTCTATGCAAACACAGCCAAGTGTAACGTTTGATATTCTACAAGCCTTTTCAATCGAATGTCTCTTGTAGCAGCTCCAAATTGAAAGGAGTAATGGACTTTTCTGTACTGTAGCGACAAGTTGATATCTTTGATGATTTTGTCAGTACTGTGGTGTGTGAATGGGTTATGATTTGAAAGGGGCTAACGTTGTTGGCAGGTCGTCTACTTGACTTTGTTCACAACCGACTGAGAAGGTGGGCCGACACGGCACACTGTTTGTACAGGGTGGGAGATCTGTGCGACGGCCACGGCGGGTAAAGGAGTCACGACTTAAAGTGAGCATACAAGCGGTTACTCTGAACATGTAGTGAGGACTCTCGAGTTTGGTCGCAGTTTTACTGCTTATACAGTTGTCTACACACTTCGTTTTGTCTCGTCTCAAGTGGCTGTTTGTATAAATATATATACTGCAACAGTTTTGAAAAGAAATCACCTTTTGTCGGGGTGTTTCGATGTTATAATACTGCTGATGGAAACATCTCAATTAAGATTGAATAAAAACAGATATGCCATAGTTAAATGTGAGCTATTAAAAAGAGAATAATAAAAATAAAATAATTATGCGCGTTATTATGTACATTTACCATTAAAACATCTGGTTGAAAAAAATTGAAGGCAGAAAAATTTAATTTATTATAATATTGTTGTAAAATGTACTGGCCGGACTTGGAAGTATTTTACCTGTACTTTTTTTCAATTCCAACTCCATTTGGGGAGCTACTGGGAAAACAATAAACCAGTTTTCAAATACCCGTACTTTTAAATCAGTTGGGGGAAAAACAACAACTGAAGAAGATTATAAAAATTGAAGTTGGTTTAAGAATGTATGCTTTATAATACAGCATTATGTAACTTATAACAGTCGGTTACAACCAGTTCTGTGTTGCAATGGGGTTGAACATGAGAATATTTATTTCAATAACAAAGACTGACATCTGCAGCAGCCTGCAGTGATTGTGTACTGCATGCACGCTTGTCATGGAATGCAGTGCACAACGAGAGTTATGCACGCAAGGCAATCCCACCCTTGTACTCTTGTCTAAACTAGCATCTGTCTAATCCAGAATTACGTGTCAATATTATAATGATAAGTTTGTAAATAAAACCAGCCCTTCTTTCGTTCTCCTAATAAAATCTAAACCCATTTGGTTATTTCCCATTCCAAACATTAATCAACGATTGGTCCATCAAAAGCTGTGTTGTGTTCTATTCTGTTTGTGGGAAAAGTGTACATAAAAGATCCCTTGCTGTTATTTGGTAAGAGTAGTTTATGTGGCAGTCATGGTTTTCCACTGTGACCAAGTGTTGATTTAACCGTGCGTTTGACATCTAATAACCATCAATTAGAAATCAATGTGTTCCAGTGGTGTCATTAAACAAACTGTATCTTTTATCTGATTTGATTGTGGACCGTGCTCTATGGTAGGTGGTGCATGAACCTTCGTGGATATGTTCTTTAAAAGGTTCAGACAATAGTAATAATTATTAATCAATGTGCTCCAGCGGTGTCTTAAAACAATCTTTATATTACAGATCTGTATCATGTGTCCATGTCCACTTTGTGGCAGTATATTCTTAACTCCATTAAAGTGTCCCGTTTCCTGCAACAGCTGTCTGCATGGTGATGTTGTGCCTTCGATACTGTAGCAATTAGTTACTTATAACCAATTTACATGCTTACATGTACACTGTACATATACATGTATATCCAATCAAGGTTCAAGCATGGTCACATAGTCCAGCTGCCTCAACTGCTTGTCCAGGACAGAAGTTAGTGTTAGTATGATAGAGGAAACCCACTACTCTTAATCAGTAGCAAGGGATCTTTTATATGCACTTACCACAGCGTTTTCTAAACCAGTTGTGGACACTGCATGATTGGTATAAGTCGAAGTACATGTACATCTACCCATTGAGCCTTGCAGAGCTCTCCCTCTAGATTGGAGTCAGTACTGAGATCCCATATGCCATGAATGGGATTCGAACCAAGTACCTACCAGTCTTCAGACCGATGCGTTAACCACTGCACCACGCAGACCTGCGACACTATAGCAGAAATCACTTTGCACTTGTTACTGCTTGTATGGAGCAAACAGTTCCACAATGTCTGATGATTATAGAAACCATTGACTTCTTTTTGGGTCGTGCGTTCGGGGCAGTTAGTGAGACGCCTGTGGGCATCGTGCTACTATATGGGCCACCATGAAAGAGTTGAGTTTTTGGTAATTGGATGGGAGAAGACGATGATTTGGCGTAATTAGACGACAGATCTGAAGGTAGTACAAGACAATGGTTTAGATGGCTGCCGGCCACCTTGTATATATAAGGTACTGATAGGGATGACATTACAGTTACTCGATCTGGTTCGGTCCTATAGAATAAACTATCAATAAGAAGTAGTATCTGTTTTTTCCCCCATACTTTTATTTTTAAATACAGACTAAAACAGTATTCCTAAATAAACAGTATTTCTAGATCAATTATACCATACACCCAATATTTTAGCCAATGTCTTTTTTCGTGCTGGGATGTCGTTAAACAACAATTTAATAATAATCCTAGATAAAATTACTATTTATATTGTCACAAGCAAAGGGATATAATAAAGTGTGTGAAATAGTTTGATTTTGTTTAGATAAAAACTTTAAAATGAGGACAAACTCACAAAGTCAATAAAAAAAAAAATCGGTTATGATAGGGAAATGTGTTTATTCCTATATGTCCTTATACACTACTTTGAAATCCTGTTAATATTATTTCCTATATAAAATGAACAACCTCGCCGAGGCAGCATGACGGTCACCTTTAACATACATGTAAGTGCGAATGCTCATTAAAAGTGGTATGTTAGCTGATGTCGCTGCAAGTTTGTCGTTATTTGAAGTCGGCTGTAAGACATAGTTCGAAGGCCACTACACCGTTCCAAGATTCCAGCGGACTTTTCACAGCTTTAAGTCAACACTGCACAAACTTTGTAATTTCCTCCGAATAACCGCGTGTAAACCGCAATAGATCTCGATGTCGGCGTAGAGCAACACGAACCAGCTGACTAGCTGCACAAAATATATTGTCGTCCATTTTAATTAATTATCTCACTTCCTGTAATGATGATTGGTTTTGTGTAATTCATGTGCCATGTAGCGATCGTGAGCACTGCCATGTTGAATGGTGCGGGGTCAAGGCATGTGGGTATAGGGAGTCGGGAAGCTGTGTTTTCCAATGAGGCAACGGATGAGGAGAGAAATTGCATTTCACTGTACAAACAGTCGAATATACTTCAATTTCTTTACTTTGCATGTTCCTTCGATTTTAGTAAGTGATGTTTCAGAACAGATTGGAACAAGGCTGTCTTGCTGTTTGATGTCAATGCCAGCTCCCAAGATGATAAAAGATCTTATTGACTGCAATGTCTATCACAAAATGTCATCATGCACCAAGAATATTCATAAAAAAATAAGAACATGCACCAAAACTGTGAACAAGAAACAACATTTGAAGATAGACTAAATGACTAAATGTTAGGCTGGCTTTCCATTAGTCCGGTTTTAGCCGTACAGGGTAGACGGTCAGAATCAAATACATTGATTTACATTGATGTCTTTCCATTGGCACTATGCTAGCCGTGCGGCAAAAAAAAGTCGATCATGTATCGATTTTTTTCGAGCCGTGCGGCTAGAACCGCATGGGAAT
>JAULBR010148477.1:0-17452 GCA_032355825.1 Melanodrymia aurantiaca | reverse complement strand
ATTTCTTCAGGTTATTTTACAAACGTAAATGCGTGGTGAAATTAATGCGTCAGTAGGCTACACGCATTTTTCGCATTTATTTATATCGCGCATTAATTTCATGTTTTACATTATAGCAAGTCTTGTTTTATTGTTTTAACTTTAGTTGGTGTTTGTATCTGAAAAAATGTGTACATTATATTTGGAAGTTACTGTTTTTAAATAACTTACTTTGTCCTTCGTGTTTACTGCGGCATTGTGTGTCAGCAACAGTTTTAAACTCTCAACATCACCATGGGCCGCCTCGTAGTGCAACGGAGTTCGACGAAACTGCGCAGTGATATAATAAATATCAAGTAGCTAAGTACTACATGTAGTTTGTTAGTTAGTTAGCTAGCTATATAACTTATTTTCGTATTTATATCCAATTAAGATTGAAGCATCCAGCTCCCGCGATGTCTAAGAAATAACACACATTTGGGCCTATCACATCTTATATGTTGGCGTAGGAAGAGGTATGTTACCTCAATTTTCATATTTGAGGGGAAATATGTTTTCTTAAACATATTATTTAATTTTCATATGTTCAAACATGTGTACCCATACTCGTTTTCTTGTATATTAATGTGATTTCAACATGCTGTTGTATGTTCTCACGTTTAAAAAAAAATGTTTTCACAAATAAACAAAATATATTTTTAGAATCTCTACTGAATATTGTTGTATATAGAATTAAATGTTACTTTTATAAGTTTCAATTAATTTATAATGTTTTAAAGATGAAATCATCACAAAAATGACGCATTTGATTTTAACAAAGAATTTTATAACGAAAGTATATGTAATGTTCAAATATACAATCTATTACAGTATATAGTGTGTATAAATTAAGATTGTATACTTACTTTGTCATATTTATTTACGTCGGCGCCTCTGTTCACTAGCAGGTTCTGGATAACATAGTTGCGCAATTGACATGCTCGTAAGAGAGGCGTGGTACCATTCTAAAATAATAACAAACGTCTACAACTGACAACGGGTGATAGCATTCTAAAACAACGTTCAATAGCAGTATCGTTTGAACGCACAGCACCAATTACCTAATTGTACAATCAGTGTGGTAGGATATTAGCTTTAGAGAACACATGGTATCATCACTTGATTTTCTGGGATTCGTGAATTCAGTGTCTTTCCGATTGTACTGTATGGATACGCTTTTGCTTAGTGATTATAACTGATATCTGTTACAGGTATACTTGGTACTTCCTACATATATTATAAAGGTACCAAAACCAGAGTATCCAAATATAGATTAATAGAACATTTATTTGATAACTGCAGCCAATTTCACAAACTATTTACGACTAGTTGTGGACGTAAACGTAAATATCTGACTAAAAGTGTTTCCTAAAATATTATTAAATATAATTGTCTCCAGGAATGAATAGTGTCCGTGTGTAATAGGTCTTAAATGATCCAAAATCCATGACATCTCACGCTACTAACCATAGTCGTATCACTAACCGTCAACAATCGAAACCTCGCTATGCACAGCTAATAGTAAACTAGACGTACGATGTTTTGTGAAATTGGCTCCAAGCCCCGAGCTTATAAACGTTTTTCAGACTAAACTTTAATAAAGTCTGAACTCCAGACTTAAACTTAGAGCCCTAATTTCATAAAGCTTGAAGAGATTAATTTTGTTGGATTTTCTATTTTCAAGTTTTGCATTAGGCTTCAAAGTTTGAACTTTATTAAAGACTGAAGTCTAGATTTTCAATATTTTATAAGAACTATCTTCTTTATTAAAGTCTGAATCTTAAGTTAAAGTCTAAAGTCTAGACTTTAAGAAAGTCTAAAGTCTAGACTTTAAGAAAGTCTAAAGTCTAGACTTTAAGAAAGTCTAAAGTCTAGACTTTAAGACGTTTATAAGCTCGGGGCGTGGTGTTTTCAAGGAATAGCATAATTGCTCAAAAGTGAACATTTGTTAGAGACAAGCATATACACTGACCATGTCCTTCTGGTTGATATTGGCTCCGATGTCTAAATCATTTTCAATGTTACCCGTCTGTCCAATCTCTACGTGGTGAAACAGCCTCACAGTCGATTTGTCAATGACATTGCTGAAAATAACAGTAATACATTCAAACAGTGTTTGAAAACTATCAATGTTTAATTTGTATCTCCCAGTGTTAATTGTATAATTGTTAAACTGTATCACCGAGTTACATCGATCACTGAACTCTATTTATTACTGCTTTATTAACTGTATGAATTGGGTAAGATGGGTTTTCACACCATTACATTTTTTATAAATTGAACATATTTGTTTGCAATTTGGTATGTTAGGATATCGTATAATTCTTCATGAAGGAATTGTTTGTGATGTCACTATTTGGTGAGTAAATTCTATTGATATTAAAATAACGTTATGATTAATATAAATATTTGTTAACACCGTGTAGCTTGGTATTTTGTGAAGTGCCAAGTGGTTCCATGCTTTAAGATTGATATTCCTTGTCAATGATAAACAGTGTGTAAACTAACATGTTAGGTGCTAAATGTTACGAGCATTATCCCAATAGATTATAAAAAAACTAAATTTGCCACCGATATACGTCGTCAAATAGGAAAACACAGTAGGATTATCTCCTAAATCACCCAGCAATAACTTATTACAGTTAAGGATTCATAATACACATATTGTGACAGTATAATTTTCTTTAAAAATATTAAAACTTACATGTTACTTCCTTTGGGTCTTCTCAATCGTTGTACAGCCGGTCGTCTCTGTCTGTTCAATCGTGTTGGGCACGTGACCGTGAGAACGGATTCACTATCAGTGTCATCAGCAGACCGTAGAATTGCCATATTGGATTTAAACCTGGGTCCATCAGTAGATACATGCTTGTTTTCAAGGGCAAGAAGAATATCTGTTTGCAATTCTTCCACTGTTACAGTTTTCCCACTCTTGAAGAGACTGCATTGTAATATACCGCTTGAAAACGTAGATGTAGTTCCTGAAGCGTCATTCTCTCTGAAGACTACACCCGTTAGTTCTGACTGAAGTCGTATCTTGCCCTGTTTGTGGTTGTCGACGATGTACTGAATTGCCTTGTTGAAGTTGTTCATCGATGTTGAAATGCCATGCAAGATCACAACATTATCTTTCCGAGCGTAAAAGTTCGGAACTTTTATTGATTTCTCAGAGATGTTTGTATTCAACACATCAGATAATGTTTGTATCACTTCCCGTGGAGCTTGAATTCCGTAGGATTTGCAAAACGCAGATCGTAGTGTCTCTGTTATTGGCTGCACACGTTTGTCACATACTAGAATTACAGACCTAAAATTGATGTGTAAGTCTCTTTCAGTAATAAACGTAATTTCAGTCATCTCATTGAAGCCATGTCCTTCTACTGTTCCTTTTTCTTTCATTTTGACATCAGAGTCAGAAACAAAACCAACAGAGAGAGTTCCCAAATTGCTGATAGCGTTTAAAAACGATTTTTGTACTTGCTCTTCCACTGTACTGACGTTTAACAGTTCGTACAGTGTCTCCCAAACAACATATGCTACGACATTAAGAGCAGCTTTTCCTTTAAATCCATTCAAGTCAACAACCAAATTTATACCAAGATTTTCAGCAAACTTCCAGATAATGTAGAGCAAGTAACCCTCATCTATGATAGGTTTAATGCAACTCGCAAAAGTCTTTCCAGCTTTCTGTATTGCTAGATTAAAGCAATAGGGGACAGGGACTTTCGTTTGTTTAGGTTTGACACAAGTTAACAATTGCGGGCTACGTATGTCCTGGCTAATGTCATCAAATGAAAGGTAGAGCTCGTGTTCTGATTTCTTTCCTTTCGGTTCCAGATATCTTGAGTGGATGTGTATTCTGGTTTTCAGTCCTGATGCAAATCGACTTCCAAATGTACTGTCAGGTACGTAGAATAGCTGGTCCCTTACAGATAGCAGCTGTATTTTATCATACTTGGTGACCCTGTCTATTGGTATTAAATACCAAAGTCCAATAACAGAATTTTGGTCTCGCTTCTGTATTTCTGCACGTGACAAGACCTCGAATGTGACGTCAGATGTTGTAAACCAGCTGTCTTGCCACCATTTCTCTATCGTACTGGATTCACTGAAATACCAGTAACATCTGTTTATTTTGCGCTCTTTTTTTTTTGCTGGTTGTTTTGTTTTAACCAAGACTGTTTCAGGCATATCATTCAATGAAGAGTAATTAAATTTACACCAAAATCCACATGGTAATTTGTTTTCTTGTAAGAACCAGCAGTCGGCTGTTGTCAATTGTTGAATCATCGCTTCTTCAAACGATCTCATTGTGAAATCTGCAAACGTATTCAAGTACGTTCTGAGCATGTTATCCGGGCGAGTCATAACACGATTATCCACACGTATCACGTCTTCCAACAAATCGTTAGGATTAAATTCGATATCCAGTGAGCGCCCAAATGATTTCTCAAATGACTCTCCCGCCTTCTTAATCTGTTCGAATAATTCATCGCATGTGGATTTTTCTTTAATCTGTTTGACTTCCAAACTTGTGAATATTTGATCGAAATCGAAATCCTCAATCTGCCAAGCACCGTCCAGAGGTCTTGACAGTTTAAGGCATATGGAAAGGGTCTTATCTTTGAAGATGATTCTTTTCGACTCTGCGGCTAAAACCTTAATTTTGTCCACATCCATTGTTAATCTGAGCATGAATTTGTATGCTGAAGCAAATTGTTTCATGACATGCGAAACCTTTTTTTGAAAGAAACCGCATATGGATTCAGATATACCAGCCTCTTCAAATGACCTTACATCAACATGCAGTTCAATTGGATCATTACTATTTTGCGGAACATTGTCTGTTGATTCATCTTCAATATATGTATAAAGATCATGTCGATTCTGTTTCACAGACAAAAGGCAGTCTGTCATGCTGTAGCAAGCAACCTGGTATCCTTCTAAAGACTTATAGATGGAAAACAGAGATGATTTGTAATGCAAACATAGATCTTTCAAAGTAAAATACCAGAAGATCTTGCTCTCATTTGAAGAAAGGATGGTTCTCTTGTCCGCAGGAAGAACATCAACATATCTCACGACAATGTTCTTAATGACCGCTATCAGACCCATAGCTCTATTTGCTGTGGCTGTACCACCTAGTTCCTTAATGCTGTCCACAATAGCACCCGATTGGAAAATCATTGTCTCTAATCCACCCAGCTTGTTTCTACCTTTGTCTCCAGCTAGAACGAGGAGGATGTGGTGTCTATGCTGTCTATCTTTGGCAGCATCGATAGAGGCCCAGTCCACTTCCACTTTGATAGTGTGTCCCATCAACTGTTTCGTGATCTATAAAAAGAGGAATGCATAACATAAACATAAAATGAACAAACATGTAAACATAATGTCCGTGGAGTAATCAGAATGATGTATGTGAAGTTACAATGCGGGTGGGGATACCGGAATGATAGTTACAGTTAAGAGGTTTAGTAATACCTATAAACAATGCAGAAGAAATCATCATTATAGCAAACAATAATTATTATTCAGTGTTCTACACGACGCTTCATATCACTTTATATCACGGTGTAATAAATTGCAATTGTTTTGATAACAAGTGAGTCATCTGATATAGTACATCTGATATAGTACATCTGATATTGCGAATGAATGGCTTTAAAACAGCTCATTTGCTTCTCTGTAGTGTAGAATAATTATATTATTAAAACTAGTTTACAGTACCTTCTATAATGAATGACATCTATAGCGTAATATATTCGCTGATTTCTTAAGGTTCAACCAGTAATCTACGACTGGTCCATCAAAGGCAGTGGTGTGTGCTATTATGTCTGTGGGAAAGTGATATAAAAGATCCCTTGCTGTTATTCGAAAAAGAGTAGCCTATGTGGCGACAGCGCGTTCCCTCTGTGACCAAGTGTCGATATAACCATGCATTTGACATCAATAACCGCTGATTAATAATCATTGTATTCTAGAGGTGCCGTTAAGCAAACACACGTTATCTTTATCTTGAGGTTCGTTATAATCAAAGTTTAACGTATATATGTAGTTCTCAATAAACCAGAATATTTGTAATTTGCCTGGTTAAACTACAGTATTATATGCTTACCTGTGACTCAATCTCAGGAATAACAGTGTCCTGTATATCTGTTCGCTGGGTCCCTTCCAGAGAAAGCAGGACTGGTACTTCTGCAGTTTCAACGACCACATTCTGTCGACTGCCTTTAGAATCATCTGTCTTTATCAACCTGACTTTGTCATGCAATTCACTGCCAAGAACTTTCATATGTGTGACTTCTGATGATTCATCTTGTACACACGAGACTACAAGTGTGGTTATGGCTTTCCATTGGACCGACTGTAAATCAATTTGAAAACAGTACCTCCCCATTACAAGTTTGGAGAGTATTACCAAATACAGCCATATTCCTTTTAGGTCACATGTATTGCCAGCAGTTTCAAAGCTTTTGATATCGAGTTTTACATTCTTGCCCAAGAAATTCCGTGATAGAAATGACTGTTTTGTTACAGTTATCGCTTCCAGAATTTGTATAAGCTGATGATCGTTTGATTTCATGCTGAGTAGTGCGTCTACTTCTGACATTCTGAATGTATCACCAACGTCGAGATCTTCCGCTACTGGTTGTGAGATATCTTTTAGCATCTGAGTTTGATTATTAATTGAACTCGTCGATTCCTCATCTCCAGATTGTGATATACCGAGGCGCCATCTTGTTGAGAGTGGTAGAACATCTGCAAGTTCAACCAATGTTTTTACATGGTCTGTTTCAATATGACCAAGCTTTTCTTCAATAACTCTGGCAGCTTCAAGATTGCCAAACCCGTGTGCTACATCCAATGCAGATGGTGTTCGAGAGTTTCTCCATGCATCAGTTTCGCTGATAATAGTGGAAAAGAATGTGTCCTTCCAACATGCGATAGCTTGCAAACAGAGCTCTTCGGAATAATTGTTTTGCACATCTCCATTCTGTTTAAACATATAGCAAGCAGCATCCTCAAACCCACATTCAAGAGCTCTGTCTATTAGCTCCTTAACAACCTTTGTCTTGAATTTATTCATCAGAACAAATATCTGGGCAATCGCAGCCGTTGGTGCATATCCCATCGATACTGCTGCAATATTTAAGATTTGGGTTGATGAGCACATCACAGACCAAGTCACCATATTTGTTAATGAATGACTCAGCTTTCCTGTTCCATCACCCACATAGCCAAGCGTAAACTGTTCTCGTTTCATGACATCTCGAAGAGGCATATCAGTAGACACATCCGTGCCCTGAGAAAACAGTCTTGACCAGCCAAAGCATCGATCAAGCAAACATTCGACACAGGAGAAGTCAGTCTCAGCATGTGCTGCGTGTTCAGCACTATCCATAGCAAAACCATTCAGCATGTCAGCAACAACAGAATGATGTCCAAGCGCGACACACAATACTGCTGGAATACAGTTGTGTTTGTCTCGTACCATAAACTGATCAGCTGTAGCCTTTGGGATAATGAGTTGGGCAATTTCATCATTGCCTGTCTTTGCAACGTGATGCAAAATTGTTTCACCACAATTATCGCCAAGCCAGTCTAAGCATTCATCTTCAGCAAATAGAATTTTCAAACATGCAATTTGTTTGTTTTCTATAGCATAAACAATGGGTATTTTGCCTCTTTGACAAGAATTTCGAGTCCAATATGCAATAGGTTCATCAGAATATTTCTTTATCAGTTCAAGCAATAGTCTGAGCGATTGTTCACATCCCATGATAGCACAGAGGTGAAGCAGCGGGTACTGTGAATATGATATTTTCATTGTTTCCACCACAGTTTCTTGTGCAACTTGGATCATGGCATATGCCCCATTATCATCTTTCATACCCAAAAGTCTGGGCAAATTTAAATCTGGACCATGTGTTACAATCTTTTGATCTGAATCAACCCCTTGTTGACTTCGCTTCATTTTTCTGAAATCTCCAAGAATTGTAATGTCCTTTGGCATCATCAACTGATCAGATCTAGGTTGTTCTGCGTTATTACAAAGAACACGCTTCAGCCAGCCTGTCAGATTCAATTCCATTTGTGTTGGCTGTCGAACATCTTTCGTAGTTTTTGCTTCAAAAAGAAGTACTATTTCAGTATTCCCCATTGACCGTGCTAGTTCAAATGGAGTCATTCCAGAAATGTCCGTGATTTTCGCAGCTTCTTTTGTAGATTTGATAATTTTCTCAGCTAGTTTTTTCATATTGTACATGCATGCGTAGTGCAATATACTTAACTGTGACTTGTCTGTTTTTAGAACATCAAGAACTTTGTTTGTCATCAAATGAAGGCAGTTTGATTCATTTCCTTGTGCTGCAGCTGAAAGCAGCAGTTCTTCAGAAAAGCTCTTTGTTGAAAATCTAGCATATCGTTTAGACTTCAGAAGCTTCTCAAGAAGTTCAGGAGTGCCAAATGCAGCCGCAATATGAAGACAGTTTGTACTTGGTATTTCCCATTTGTCGCCTAAAGCCTTCATGCACATGTCAGTTATTTCTAGACTACCACTAATCACAGCACAGTCGATCGAATCTCTTGGGTTTCGTTTTGATGCAATGTCAGTGACTGCGGCAGACACGGAAATGTTATGGGCTATCAGGTATTCAACGAGTCCTGTGTGCCCATACAGACAACACACGCAGAGGAGAGTTTCTAGCAGTGACTTCAAATGTGTGTTTGCTGCAGAATCCATTTTGGATGATCCCTTTTCCATCCAACGAATTAATGTCTTGACATTAAACTCTAGATCTAGTTTTCCTGTGCTAAGGAGGTGTGCGTCCCAATGCTTACTTGTTGTGAACTGAATATCCTTGTCGATGCTGTCTTCTACCACAGCATTAAGCATTGAGAAAAGGTTGTTTTGCGCAGCTATTTCGAGTATATCTGTCTTGAGAGATAATTCAATATCAGCACTAAACAACTTTAATATCTCAGCTCTTTCCAGCATATCTGTATTCATGTCGTTGCCTGGATTGCGTTTTGCAAAAACAAACATCAGATCTAACAGAGTTAGATCTTTTGTGAGCTTCCTTGAATACATTTCGGTACGAATTGAGTAGTCATTTATGATCTGTTGAAATTTACGACCAAGCCATGATTTACCAACGAGGGCAAAAGCAAAGAGTAGGCTATCAGGAACAGGTCCAGTGTGTTCCTTCAAAACCAGTGTTGCCAAATTTTCAAGTTCAGTTTGTTCTGATAATTTGAAGTTAGAACTGAACAATATTTTATTCAAAGGTGTTAACCGTTGGGCCATTCTATTTGAAAGATCTTTTATGTCACTTGCTATTTCTTCGTTGAATTTGTATTTCTTGGTTTGTGCTGCTATTTCTTTCTTGATATTTGTAAACCCGTAGGCTTCACACAGACATACTGCAAACGTTTCTAACAAATTCGGTTCAGTTTTCGAGCACAATCTCTTTTCGACACAGAGTGCAGCTGCCAACATTTGATTGTTTGCTACAGCGAACTGCAGAGGCGAGTGGGCACTGCATACGTCAGCTACTGATTCATATGCAGGCAATTTCAGCAACGTTTTCATGAACTCTGTATCTCCAAACCCAGCAGCGGCGTGAATCATCGTGGACGACGTGTTCTCGCTGAACTTCCACAATGACAAAAGGTAACCAATCCTCTTTTGAGCTGGATCGCTTTGACTGGGTTTAGGCTTTATTGGTGTGAACAACATTGATTGCTGTTTCGGACGACGATTTGTCTTTACAGATTTTGGTGGCTGTCGGCCTGCCTCAAATGATTTACTGCCTGGAGAAACTAGTAAAGCTGTTTCACATGATGCATTCCGTGTCCACGTGATTTTTCCAACACCGTCTGGTAATAATGATTGTACCTCACTCTTATCTAGAGTAACGGTAAATTTTCTTTTCGGTTTCCAGTCTGGAATAGATCGCAATGGAGCCAGTCCTCCTCCATTCAGTAGAACATGTTCAGCAATGTGCCAATGCTGGCTTGCCATCGCATACCACAGCGGAGTAGCCTGAGATCTATCTCTCATGTTCAACATCTTTCTAATTGAGCTATGTCCATTTTTACCTAGCTTTGCAATGATGAATGCAACTGCTTCAGTATTGCCTTTTTGACAGAGGTAGTGAATTGCCGTCGCTTGGTGATTATCGCAATATAACAAGTTTAACTCTAGTTGTTTGCACATCACTGTTTCATCAGAGTCTTCAAACAGAACCCTCAAAAGCATGTTCACTGCATTGTCATTTCTCATCCGGCTCATCAAGGTAATTATTTCGCCACCGGTGTCCTGCATGATTTCAAGCATGTCGGCTTTATACTTGTCCAGTAATAGACGACAGAGCGTAACGGGAGATTCTGCGGCCATTTTGAATATCAACATCCTGGAAATAATGGTTACATTACAGTTACTGATGATTATTACTTTCACCCCTTCATTGGTCATCTCATTGTAATACGATTTAGTTATGTGTGAAGTATTTGTCAATGTAATACCAATAAAACATATTGTTTCTAATATCATTATGTTGTTATCGTTTAATTATGTTAATTTGCGACAAACATGCTTTCTCCAGTATTATGTTAATTTGTAAACCGACTTGGCTTCAACAGAATTATGTTAATTTGTATGTGCTTGTATTATGTATCATAATGAAAAAGTATGTAGTATACAGACGAAACGTCGAGTTTCTTTTTTAAAAGTTTATGTTGTTTTAAAAGTGGATGGTTTTAGACAAAGACGTTTGGTTTTAATTAATGTTAATTTATGAATGCATTGGTCTAGTTGGCACTATAATGATAATTTAAACCACCGTATATTGTGCTTAGTATTTACTTATGTTGCAAGGGGTTACGTGCTATACCAAGTCTTACCTCGGGTACAATGTAAACTTTGTACGATGTTCTTCAGTTGTCATCATGTACTCCGCTATTTTCCAATATCCCTTTGAAATGGCCGTCTTGAGTACAGTTCCGTTATATTTGTGATTCAACCAGAAGCTATCATGGTCACTGAAACAAGAGAACATAGCAAAATATACTTGTAAAAGAAATTTCTATTAACCAGGATTCTAAAATTATTATTTAAGAAAACCTCAAACATATCTGTACACTTCGTAAACAAATTATAACAATTGCATATACTATTTTATGATCTAAAACAACAGCTTACTAAACATTTAAAAACTGTTGAGATAGTTGTTTAAATCGGTTTTTTAAATATTATACTTGTGGAACATGATATGTATTTACATGTTAGATTCTTCTTATTTGCTAATAAGGTTTACTGTTGGATTGGATTGGGGATAGGATATTTTCAATGGCATTGACAAAAACTGGTGCAGTGCAAACAACGTATGTATTTGTATTGGGTTTTACTTTAGTAAAATATATTAATATTGTAAGCCGATATTATAACTTGGAAATACCTTGATTCAAGTCTTTTCACGATGTCGAGTGTTCGTGTTTCTATTTGCGCTGGAGGAACACTGTACAACCATGATGTCATTTCTGAATACATAAAACAAAGGAGTACCAATAAAATAATGTCCAAAAGTTATACAAGTACATTGTTTTTTTCTATAACAGCAGGGAGTAATAGAACTAACGTATCTGTCTATTATCCTTAAATATAATAAATTATAACATTGTTAACAGGAAAACCAAACTCCATTGCTTATTCTGCATAGTGGACTGTTCAATCAAGCGTGAATTTAAAATGGAGGTTATATCTGATCGACTTCGTAATAGATTGGCTGATAGAAACATACTGAATTTGAAAATACGCAATACATGTGGCCACTGTAAACAAACAATGTTATCACTTTCGATTAAGACAATTTATAACATAAATGTACATTTAATTATATATAGAACACACAAAAAGTATATTTAACAGTTTAAAAAGACATACGAACATATTCTTTCAAAATGTAAATTGGATATTTAATAGGAAACATTTAAAAAACAATTACACTATTAACATGCAATATGGTAGCAAGATATGAAGCTTTTACTTAAAAAGTCTTTCCCACAACATGCAGCTTCAAGAGTCTTCAGTCCAACTGCATGGCCGTGTTCTAGGAGCAGATCCACCATCTTGGCATCTCCAAGAGCAGCAGCAATAGCCAGTGGACGAACATCGTCTTTCCCTCTACAGGACACAGCTAGAGGGTCTACAGCAGATAGACAACAGCTTGCCACGTCCACATCTCCAACGGAAACTGCATATTGAAGCATGGAAATGTCATTCTCCTTCATATAGTTTAAATCACGACTTAGTTTGCCTAGTGACGTCATCAGTCTGGCTTCCTTTGTGCTCTTTTGAAGAATTGAACAGACTTTTCGTGTTCGAATATTTGGATGTAATTTGAAAATCCTTGATATTTCAGACCTGGTTACAGCCGACAGCCATTTGCATGAAGCAGAATATATTCCCAGGATGTATTTGGGAAATAGTTTTGGAAAGACGTGAAGAAGCTTAGCGGCTATCAAGTGTCGATCTTTTTGTGGAGCTGTTTCTATGTGGAACCATGCTAAATGACACAATATACCCGAGCTTGTTTGTTCAATGTCATCAGGTTTGCTATCCCCGATAATAACGTGCCATATGTCACGAACATCCATGCTGTTCAAAAAAGACATGCCAATCTTGAAGAAATTCATTATGGTTTCCAGTGGTGCATATATGAAGAATTCCTGGAACAGTGTGAACAAAATTGGCAAGGTTGGTTCGTTGTCGTATTCATAATACACATATTTATGACACGATTCTTCTTTTGAAAGTAAGCATTTCCACATAATTGATCCAGCGTGATTCAAAATGTTGTCAATAACTTTCCACAGTCGTTTTCGCATCGCCGCAACGAACGTCTGACAGACACAGTGTACAGAGCTGCTCTTGGTTATGCGCATTTCTCCCAGGTGAACATCGGCATCAACAAGCTTGCAGACGACATTCTCCAAACTGGCCTTGTCCGTGCGTTCGGAGATGTTCTGTACTAGCTTGGTAAGGGGGAGCACCGTGAAGGATGCGTTATCTATGAGACTGAATGCAAATGTGTTCAATGGTGATGACTGTGCCATGTTTATAGCTGGTCTGATCTCACTGATCATTTTCTCCGTTAACAAGGCTTTGGATTGCAGCAGCTCAGGGCATAAGCTGGTTAAAAAGGAAAAAAGTTCCTTACTTAGGTTTGTACTGCACGCTGCTGCCTGGAATATGCCTTGTTCACATATTCGTTTGTATTCACCAATGGGTCCTGGGATACCTTCAATAACTTCATCTAACTCCAGTTCATTTTTCCGATGAGTCAACAAGTTACTGATAATCTTTGTATTCCCTTTCCAAACAGCAAACTGTACTGCGAAACATATTAACGTTGATGCCTTGCGATGTAATAACATGTCAACGACGTCTTCATTTTGTTTCAAAACAGCTATTTCTAATGGTGAATAGAGGAGTAGGTGTTTTTCTATTGCCGTGAAATCAAAGCTGCTGTACACTTCCAAACTTGTTGGTATGTAATTTGGTGTGGCACCCATTTCAAGTAACTGTCTGACGACATCGACTTGTTTTACTTTTTCTTTCTCATCATTGGTGTCAGCTACGAGTGCTACAACCAGCAACGCATCTAGCTGGTCGGTGGTAAACTTCATCGTCTCGTCGAGCCACATGATGGACGCCAGTGACCACACTTTGGCGGCTAACACTGCAGCTGACTTTGCGTCTTTCTGGAACACGTCTGGTAGATAAACAGCGACTTTTGGGATCAACTCTGACCTGTTGTGTAGGATGAGTAGATGAAGTAAGGGAGTGTCAATGCCTTCTTCTGTAGGAAACTTTTGGAACGGTCGGGATATACGGTGACATACAACTGCATCATCTTCTTTACTCAACTTAATATCTTTCTTCAGCTTTCCGCCTTTCTTTGTCACTCGACACACATGCAGCCACCTGCAAAATATTATATCAATCGACTAAATCGAAACAAAAAGCTAAATTCCACTTTTCGCTATATTGTTAATCTGTCATATCGTTCCATAACATCGGCATTACAGACAATACATAGCTAACAATGCAATGGATTTTACTTTAGTAATTGTTTTTCTTAAGTTAGCATATTTCTTGAATTGTATGTATGTGCAAGGGTCAGAGAAATTAAAAAAACAAATTCATATTAATTCAAATTAATATTTCTCACAAAGCCCTGTTACCTTTTAATTTTGCTTTTGTTAATGCTAATCTCATAAAAATAAATCAAATGGCTCGAGAAAACGTCTTTCAAAATATGATTTATTTTAGACTTCTGTTAAATAACCATCTACAAACGGATGATTTTTACCAGAAACAATTAGTCTAAATGATCGAGATACAATCTTGTCTCCTATGTAAAGGAAATTGACGAGATGCGTTACCTCTTTCTAGCCCCTAAGACGATCCATGTTTTAGCACACCTTGCACATCTCATTTGCGTAGCAGTCGTCGGTGATTTCTTTGGTCTCGCCATCACTGGACACTCAACATCACCATGAATGTGAGACCAGTCTGTCCAGATTTGATAAAGATTGACTTCAGAGATACTTTTAACAGCTTGAACAGCAACTTCAGGGACGAGGTCAGTCATTGTTGAAAGTTTCTTCATCAAAGCTTCTGCTGTCTTTTCTCTCAAAAACGGAATATAATACAGCAAGGTTCTTCGATTGGCATCTGTTGCGTTTGGATTCATCTTGCCTAGACGGTTTTTAATGAAATAGTCCATGAGTTTGTTATGTTTCTTGCTGGCTGCTACCATGATAGGAGTCCTTCCACACGAATCCTGCAGTCCTGGATTAATACTTTCACACCTTAATAATGCTCTGACTGTCCCAAGGTGACCTAGAGAACAAGCGTAATGCAGGGGAGTTGATTTCTGCCAGTCACGGACATTTGGATTTGCTCCACACTGCAGTAATTTAATCACGATTTCCCTATGATTCGACTGGACTCCATTGTGTAGTGCTGTTCTACCCATGAAATCTCTGAGATCAATTTCAACGCCCTGGCCCAGAAGCCATTCCAATACATCCAGTGTACCGTGATATGCTGCCTGCTGAAGAAATCTGTTCAGCAAATGTTCCTCATTCTTTAAATATGGAAGACAGTGCATTGCTAGATTAGAAAAATTGATTTCCGTTTCTGTTATCAGCATTTCTTTTGTTGCAGATGTGATCTGGAACTGTTCCCTCAAAGAGTGCAGGATATCTAGAACATTATATCTCTTCCATGAAACTGCCAACTGAATCCCCTTTACAAAATCACTATTTTCCATACTTTCAAAATAAAGTAGTGAAACAATATCGGCGTGTCCATGTTGACAGGCATAATGGAATGACAAGTATCCATCCGGGTCCTTGTCTTCTGGATTATGGCGAGTGATTAGATTGTCATCTGAATTTGCGTCATCAGAAGTTGCATCCACGCCAGATTCCTTTTCCTGGTTTGATTGTCTTACATTCTTCTCTTCGAGCAATATCCTAACTATATCTGCATTTCCTTGCTCTGCTGCTAAATGTAAAGGCGGTCTGTAAAACGAGCTCTCAATGGCAGGAGCATATCGACAATATGTCTTAGCTAATTCATCCATCTTGAACTGGATTGTGTAACAGGCAAAATGTAATATAAGCGTCTCATCAAGAAGACCTGGATCAAGTCGAGGCAGAATGGACAACGTTGATTTATCGCTCAGTGTGAACAGCATTCGTCTGCAGTTGAGTCCATGTACGTCGTAACAGTCCAGATCGGGGCCGAGCTGCAACAGGTAAACAACGACATCAAACTTTTCAAACGTCAACGCACAGTGAAGTGGAGTGCGCATGTTCATATCCTTCATGTACATCAAATCACGTCCAAACTGACCAATCAACAGCTCGCAGACGTCTAATTGACCTGTTTGAGCGGCATAATGAAGAGGCGTGGCCTGGCGGTAGTCCCTAAGATGACGCGGGTCTGTCTCTTTTGGTAAGGACTGAAGTAGATCTCGAAGCTCGGACATCTTTCCTGTTGATGCAGAGTAATTTAGTTGATCCAGTGGAATATCTAAAAAAAAAGAACCAACATTGAAATAATGATATAATATGAAAAATGAATGAAGTATATTATATTCTAAATATCCATAAGAATTATTTCCAATCTACGTGTATGTAAAATATAATCTACCTGTATTTAGTTGAAATGTAATCAAGCGAACAAAACTGTTATCGTGTTGAAACCAAGGGCGGTATTTATCAAACAACTTAAGTTTTTCTTAAGTTTTGACTTAAGTTTCATTAAATTGAATAAGGTAAGACAACAACGTAAGCTTAAGTTTTTGTAGAATTCTTGAGACACCTCAGGAGGAAACTTAAGACTTAAGTAAAAAACGTCCAAAACTTATGTCTAGGGGTTGATTTTTTTTCAGAACTTAAGTCACAATCTTAGAGTTTTTTCTGACTTAACTCGTTTGATAAATACCGCCCCAGATCTTTGTACAAGACAACAGTTGAACTAATATTTAAAAATAGTCGTGAGAGCATGTAGACACGAGTGATGATGCAAGGTGGGCTTGAAAGCTGAGGGTTTCTGTATACCTGCTTACGTTGTCAAGTGCATTGCTTTCACTAAAATATGGCCTAAGCTGGTTGTACAGTAAGAAACGTATTTAGTATTACAAAGAATCCTACAATACAACTATAGAATATTTGTAGTAGAGTAAGAAATATATATATACATAGAGTGCTACCTATAATACCACACAAGATTGCTGTAAGTTAAAAAAAACATATTTACATAGAATGGCATCTGCAGTGTTAGTATACAGCTTGGTAGTACAGCAAAACGTATTCACATGCAATGTTATCATCCAAACTGCCAGTTAAATAACATATATATTTAGATATAATACCTGTAACACCATCACCCAAGCTGGTAACGTTGAAAGGAATAAAGGAGAAGGCATCACTGGTCATATTACTCAGGGCGGCTGCAAGATCACCGGGGGACCAATGGTAGACCCCACTGTCCTCAAAGAGAAACACAACTCCAACACACATGCACGAGGATCGGCGGCCATCTTTTACGTTTGAAATCTTAAAAGAGAAACACATTTGATTTATTACGATTATCAAAATTAATCTCTACCCTAGTCATGTGCCCATTAACATGACTTGCCCACCTGTAAAATACACAGTTTGTCAACCATTTCAGCTCCGACTGGCAAAATATAACTATGTAATAGTTAATCAATAAATAAATATGATTTCTCCACCATTCTTGATTTAATTCTATTAAAGGGGCAGTCTCATTGTTACAAAATGGCGGCTCCCGCCAATTTTTTAATTACTATTTATTTTACAAACGTAAAGAATATACTTTCAGCTATATGCA
>JAULBR010148368.1:0-17471 GCA_032355825.1 Melanodrymia aurantiaca | reverse complement strand
CTGCATGGGATGGGACATACACTGGGTATCACAACAACTGCATGGGATGGGACATACACTGGGTATCACAACAACTGCATGGGATGGGACATACACTGGGTATCACAACAACTGTATGGGATGAGACTTGTATCACAACAACTGCATGGGGTGGGACATACACTGGGTATCACAACAACTGCATGGGATTGGATATACACTGGGTATCACAACAACTGCATGGGATGGGATATACACTGGGTATCACAACAACTGGCAGTCTGCAACGGATGGGACATATGCACTTAGTATTACAGGAACAACGTGGGATGGGGCATGTACTTGATATCATAACAACTGCATGGGATAGGACATACACTGGGTATCACCACAACTGTATGGGATGAAAAATGTATAGGGTATTACAAACAACTGCAACGGATGGGACATATGCACTTAGTATTACAACAACAACAACGTGGGATGGGGCATGTACTTGATATCACAACAACTGCATGGGATGGGACACACACTGCGCATCATAACAACTGCATGGGATAAGACACACACTGCGCATCATAAAAACTGCATGGGATGGGACATACACTGGGTATGCATGATCCCACACATGCAGTATATGACTGCCTATAGCACTAAGCTTGGGCAGACTAATGTACATGTATGCACCGGGATTCATAATGATATTCTAACATCACCAAGCAAACCGGAACTTCCGGTTGACGTTAACGGGCCAGGCGGTGGAGGAAAGTGCATTTCCTATCTTATCAACACACCAACCTGTTGAATGTATGTGTGAACGTAGTAATGATGTAACTGGTATGCGGATAATTTACAATATCAAAGATTGTCGCCTTTCTAGTTCATCAAGTCATCATTCAAATTAATTAAAATACGTTTATACGTTTGACTAAGTGACTTTATTATACAATAACGAAACAAATGCTAGGCGGGGACTTGTGTTCCGGATACCACCCCCCACCCCATCACCCCACCCCAACTGTACATACTTTTTTTCAATAACAGTTAACTTCCGGTTCAGACAGTGTTTGGAATGAAAGTTATCAGTTGAATATGTAATATTGTTCTGTACGGAACACTCATATCATTTGCTATTCCAAGAATGTGACAGTTGTTATGAAATGTCTACATAATAATATTATATTTCTATCAACATTAAAGTGACACAGAACATCACATGATACAACTACTGAAATGGTAAAACTGTAGTCAGGTCATACTATGGTTATATTATAACACATAAATTTTAATAATCAAGCACATAGATCAACTATATAGCATGCAGTTTTGAGGTTATCAATGGGTCCGGACAATCAATTTTCGTTCTGATTCCATTTCTGACAAACCAAAATAAAAGGGAATAAATTATAATTAATTCTGCTGGATTAATTTACACTCACAGCTCCAGTACATACTCGTTTAGATCTTACCACAATTAACATTAACTATAAAGTTTTAAAAAAACTATCAAGCATGGCTTACTATTTTCGTGTTAGATGGAAGTACTTCCGTGTGGATGGTATCGTCCTGTGGAAGAGCTAGTTTACAGCGAGAGAGTGGAAACGTCCCACTGAAGAAGACCGGTAACGTTTTCTCCAGGAGCCAAAGAGGGCGAGGGGGATAAATATTCTTCGCTTGAGATTTGGTGTTTGGGAAATATGATAGCTCTAGTGCAGAGTACGCTGCACCTTTCCTGCCTGCAGCAAGATCCGCCTTCTTTGTACGTGTAAGCTGAATTAGCCGAGAAGCAAACACTTGGAGTTGCTCTTCCTGTGACGTAGGAAAAGGTGCAAGAGAAATGTGTCAACCATTTTTAAGATTTTTGGACAAAGATGCACATTGTTATGATTTTATAAAATGTCATAAATTAGTCTCTAACTTATTTTATCTTTCTACACTGGTCACTGACATTATAATTGCGATGATTAACTTAAATTACTAATGGTGTCTCATAAACAATTCAACTGCGCTTAAATTGATCATGTAATTCAGTTAACTTCCGCTGAGATTATCGCTAATCGATACCTTGATATAGATTTAATTCTAAGGCATAAGTAAATGTTTTTAGTTTCCAAGTGTGCCCAACATAATTAGGTGTATATTTGTTATTGTATGTTTATCCTCTGCTGCTACCGGCTGCACGGCGACCTCGAGTGAAATACAGAATTCTCTGTGTCTGTCTGTCCGTCTGTCTGTCTGTCTGTCCGTCCGTCCATCATCTGAATGTCCACAAGGTCGAAGATCAGGACTAAACAGGAAGTCAACCTGGGGCGGTATTTATCAAGCGACTTAAGTCAAAAATAGGACTTAAGTCTAAGAAAAAACTTAAGTCTCTATGATTGTGACTTCAGTTCTGAGAAGAAGAAAAAGCCCTAGACATAAGTTTTGGACGTTTTTGACTTAAGTCTTAAGTTTCCTCCTGAGGTGTCTTAAGAATTTTACAAAAAACTTAAGCTTACGTTGTTGTCTTACCTTATTCAGTTTAATGAAACTTAAGTCAAAACTTAAGACAAACTTAAGTTGTTTGATAAATACCGCCCCTGTCACGCAGATTCAACTCGACATTCCACGATTACATTATGCAAACATCTGTGGGAAAACGGCATTTTCAAACTAAAATTATCGATCGTTATTTAATTCTGACACTTGATCAAAGACCACCAATGTTAAGAAAAAAGGTAGCCCGATGTTAATATTACATAATTTTAGCCCACAATTCATTTTAACATCCTTATAATGGATGCGCAGTGCCAAGGAGACATAAGTCGCCTTCGGTGTTCAGAGACAAGTTTGATGTTGTCAACTCAAGTTGCCGACGGTAGTCAGAAGGTTAAACCCAAATGTGTTAACTTCACTGAGTGAAGATATAAATCGTTATCTTCACTGGGTGAAATAACAATTGTCTCTCGCTGATATTTTTCTATATTTTATGTGTAAGTATATAATAATAACCAATAATGTTTTTCTGTGAATTCTTATGGCATAAGTTGGCTTATGGGTCACATCTGTTACTGTTTTGATTTACACTCTATTTTTAAATTAGATAACTGAAGTGAAGAAAGGGATGGCGAAAACCCCGAAGGAAGTCTGTAAACAGAATGATCATCTAGAAAGAACGAGTCATATTATGTTAGAAGACGAAACAACAGATGTTAAGATTGTTTCAAGAAATGCAACGAATGAAATTGTCACCGATTTGCCACACAAACAGCAGGAAATTACACCCACAAGTAAAACAAGTTCTGATTGTGCCTCAGTTAATACATCATTGCACACATCTCAAAATGAACAGATATACCAAAGATCAGGTAAAATATTGCAGAACACTAACTCTTCAAATAAACGATCATTACCACTGAATCCAAGCAATTTCAAATCTACGAACAGCGATAAAAATAGTCATGAGCTTGTTAAAGGAAAGTTTGCATGTAGTGGCAGCCATGCTGGTAGTCAACGATCAACAACAGATCTCAGAACATCCCGTCCACGGAGTGGTTCAGCAAAAAAAGCTTACCAAGCTCATCTTAACGCACCTTTCAAAACAAATCCAAATATCAAAGTTCCAGCCCGTGGAAAATATTCACTCCCCAAGCAGGCTGGCTCTGTGTTGAAGAATTCTGAACATTCTTTCAATGAGAGCTCTCCAAGGCTCTCTTCTGCTCCACCAATAACGTCTGGCAAATCACAACAGTTGAACAAGAAAGTTGAGCATGGAGATTGCGAGAATGAGCGGCAGACATGTTGCATGGAACCACAAACTGTTTGTGTTGCTAAGGAAGAGAATGTCTCTGATGAAGTGACCAATCAAATGGCTGCCATCTCAATATCAAAGGAGGCAGAAGGTTTGTCTCGTGAAAACGAATGTGATGCAAACATTAACAAGACATTTTGTTTGATTAAAGATGGGTAAGTGAAAATATACCTTTGATTTAGTTTAAATATTCATTAAAACAATTGTTAGAACCAAAAATCTTTGTTTAAAAACAATCCGCTTTATAACATAACACGAAGTTTAAAAAGAAACTCGTCGTTTCGTCTGTATAATACAATGTTTTCAGTTTACTGACAATCACACTGTAGAGCAATGAATGCCAAAAATTGTCTATACTATTTGTAATGCGTTAATAGTTTGCAGTACATATATTAGACGGCTGTTATTTTTTTATTAATCAATGAGGAAATTTTATTATGTTCAATAAATATAAAATAATCAATAGCTTGCAAATGTGGCAGGCCCGTTTTTCGAGTTCTTTGCAGGGTGGGGTGGTGGGGGAGTTCGTTACATGGAAAAGTGTGTAACTCGATAGCATAGACTAATTCTTGAAGGATCAATCTAATGTAGTGATTTTAAAAAAAAATTCTAGAATATCTCCCCCACCCCTCTGCCTCTAAACATGGGCCTGCCTTATCTGGTGCTTTTTAATTTATTGATGCATTGGTCTGTGATATTTTTACCACTACCACTTCTGTTTGTTTTGAATATTAATTTAAAATGTATAGTATTAAATGTTTATGACATAGATTTAAATAATTTTTATTTTAAACATATAATTAAATTTATATTGTAATCATTACAGTTTAAGTGCATCTCCTTGGTCCAGCCCGTAACAACGCATTTTGTTCATTTCACGAATGGTTTTTTTGTTTTGTTCGTACCTCGATGAATCTAAAAGAAATAAGTCATTCCTTATGTACATTGTATTTATGTTATTTCTTTATATTATTCTGTTACAGGTCCACACTTTCCATTCCAGGCAAGTTAAAGAGATTGGTTTCAAATAATTGTCGACTAAGAAATAAATATCAACAACTAAAGATTACCAAAAAAGTTGGACTTAGCGATATTTCTGTAGATATAATGAAAAAATTGGAAAATGAGGTATGTAAAATTATTTGTTAATATAAAGCCCTTTCCTCCATAAAGTTAACATTGATAAATAATTTAATTTATCCAAATGATTAATGTTTTTAATGTTTACTCATATATTTGTGTTTTCATTTACAAAATGTATTTGAAATGAAATGACTTAAATTTGTATGCCATACGTTCAATAGGGCGAGCGCTCACAAACAATTTTACTGATACCAATTGTGTAATATCATATCACATTCATTTAAAGTTAGATGCAAACACCGGTCTATCGACTGTTTGCAACTGCTCACCCTATTGCTTACAATATAAATATATGTATATAGTAAATCTTAACTTTAATGAATAAAAATGCTTTATTACCGGTAATCAAAAATATGTTAGGAATAGCCATTAGACACTTCTGTAACTAGTATGGCATCCATGTTAACACTCAGGAGTGTGCCATTAAGATTTACCATTATGGAATGGTTTTGTCTAAAATGTGTTTCTACTTTTTTCCCAGTTTCATGCACCAAGTCAACTCCTGATTCAGAAGCAATTGCTTTCTTGTCTACAATCTCATAAAACATTACTAGATCTTTTACATAAGTTGAATCTGTCTTCATTAACTGGTGAGCTTAGTTCCGAGAGTTATCACTAATATCAATAGTGTTTGTTTTCAGTTACTGTAAATCATATTAATATTTGGACGTGTTTTTTTCTCTCGCGAATACGCCGCTTTGCGCATGTTTGCGACGTTTAAATTTCGCGAATGACCATCTGTACATCAAAGCACATTATAAGCTGGAAAATTATGCATCATTTTATAAATTTCGCGAATTGAGATTGGGCACGAACTATGCAAAATTTTCATGGTTTACAGTAGTAGTTTCCAGAAGCGTGTTCAGAGATGTCAAGGAAAATCGTATCTCACAATGTGAAATACGATATTGTTATTAAACTCCACTATCTCTGACGTATGCGTAATAAATCACATAAACTCGCGTGTATTTTAACTGGTACCAATCGTGTTCTATCATATTACATTAATTTAATATTGGTACAAAAATAAGTCTAGCATGAACTCGCAATATAGAAACCTGCTAAATTTATAAATATCATCTATTCTGTATTTAAATGACCTTATGAATTAGTAATATGTACATGTATACACATGTGTACTTTATTAATTTATTGTTATTTTATTAATTACCTGCATATTATATCCCCATGTAAATCATATTGTATATTGAGATTATGGATATTCCTTTTATACCATTTCAGCACAGCCTGAGCATAATAAAGTTCTGTTTTACAAAGTTTGTGGAACACATTGATTAATTAATCATCATCAGTGATTTAGTCATTGGATGATAAAGGCCGTTATTTAAAAACATGGTCTCAGAAACTCCATACTGCCACCACATAATATGCTACTCATTTTTAATTAGCAGCAAGTTAGCTTTAATTTTCACTTTTACATATCACAACCTTTGATGTACCCGGTACCAGTCGTGGACCACTGGTCATATTGCAGAATGGAAATACATTTATTATAATTATAGTTTAATCAGTACAGATTCGTTTTCTAGAGTTATCTTCTCCTGGTGAAGTACTCCATGCTAAGATGATGGCAGAGTTTATATTGACACATTTTGACAGTCTTCAACAGGAGTGTTCTGAATTGCTGGCAGGTATGTAGGTGCAAAAGACACCGTTTTCATCAACAGTCTTTAGAGATAGCTAGTTAATTATAACTTATTTATGTGCTTATATCCAATGAAGGTTCTAACATACATGTTCTGGACATTCAGTGCAGCTGCCTCAAAGTTAGTGTTAGTATGAGATAACAGTACAGTACATACCACAGCATTTGTTAAACAGTAGTGGGACACTGAATGGTGTAAGTGGTGCACACCTACCCATTGAGACGTGCAAAGCACTAGGGTTGTAACGGGTAATGTGGTTTAACACCTTCATCCAAGGATGTTGTAGAGGGCGCTGAGATTGAGATGACGTCCCGACCGTAGTCGGGTCGTCTTCCCAATCCCAGATGGGTTGTAGCCGGTACTGCTATTAAATATCCCATGCCTCGATGGGGATTCAACACCAGTACCTACCAGGCTGAAGTGCTAACCACTACACCACGAAGAGATATATAAAATATAATTTTTATATTTAGACCATTTAGTATTGTTGGATTTTTCAAAACTTTCTAATTTGCATTATGTGTTATTCGGGGGCGGTATGTAGTCTAGAGGTAGAATGTTTGCCAGTGGCGGGATGGGTCAAGGGATCGATCCTCCACAGCACAAAACATTTTATGGGCTATTTTCTGTTCCAGCCAGTGGTTTACCAAATTCTGTGGTGTGTGTTATCCTGTCGATGGGATAGTGCACATAAAAGAGCCCTTGCTGTTTTTTGGTAAGAGTAGCCCATGAAGCGGCTACAGCGGTTTTCCTCCGAGACCATGTGTCAATATAACCATGCATCTGACTTTCAATAACCGCTGATTTATAATTCGATGTGTTCCAGTGGCATTGTTAAACAAAATTACCATTTTCTGACACCCAATAGCCGATATATTTTTTCGTGGGGTGTCGTTAAACATTCATTCATTCATTGTTAAACAAACTTTATCTTTTATGTTTTATTCAGTGTTGTACAATCTGGCTTGTTTGTTTGTAGCTAAAGTGGAAAGACATTTTCAGAATAAAATATCAGAAATCTACCATAATAGGCTGTTGGCAGCATGTTATTGGCTTCCATCTAATGCATCATTTGGTATGTATATATCATAATTCATATATTTGCCATCATGTAATGACAAGAACGCAAATAATGTACAAAACCCCACATTTTAGCAAACGACCGTTTTCCATTAAAAATGGTTGACATTGTACATAGAATTTACATAAACTGGCAATAGGAAGTATATTTGTGTTAGTAAAGTTCTACTAGCATCAGGTGCATTTCCTAAAAGTGTTATCATGTCACAGCATAACTTGATACCAAGCCCTTTTTTAAACATGTTATTATCTACCAGGGAATGTGTTTTACGTATCCTGGGCAGTAGATAGTTTACATTTACCTTTAGCTTGGTAAAAAACAATCGGGGATATAAATGCTTCCTTTGGATATATATATCTGGCACATCAACTTTTGTATAGGATCCTTACTGTCCATACGAAAATATTTTATTCGAATTGTCACTTTTGAGACTAAAACAATCTACAAACAAGTGAAAACATGTTTTAACTGTCTACTAGAATATTTATTAAAAGTATATCTTTCTTCAATACAAATACGATGAATATACGTTTAAAATAAGGTTGCTTTCATGTTTTTGTATGCAGTGGGTTAAGATCCTTTAAGATTGAAATAGGTATTTATAGGTATTTACTGTTCAAATGAACAGTAGTGTAATAAGTGTCTGATTTTTTAGTTCATTCAAAAATATGATCTTTCTGGAATACTTTATTATAGGTTATGAACCTCCTGGTTGTCCTGCTAACATGACGTACCAGTCAAGCACAGATGTGAGCCAGTTTCACCATGCCACATTCCACCTGCAATACCTGCAGCTACAGGCGACTTTAATTCAGTCGGTCAAACAACAATTCTTACCATTGCTTCACAAGCTAGATCCAACATCAAGGTGACATACAGTACAAATTTCGCAAATTCAGTTATGGTTTAAAACATGACAGCATTAACAAAATCCACTTTTGAATCAAATGCATGACTTATAAAAAATGTAACTATTATGTATACAACCAAATTCAAAGTGATCATTTAAATGGTCACTACTAACAAAATAGAACTAATAGGATCTTGAGATTAATGAAAACCATTTAGCTACCAATGTATTGTGATCACTATTGCTGTCAGCATGGCATCATTTCCTCTTAAATCGTGGCTACGAGTTGTATGGTTTAGCACATCAAAATATTTTTCTGCAATAGTTAAGCAATCTTCATACCATTTTAGTAATTCTATTATTAAATGACTGGATAAGCTTAAATTACAGTAATAATGCATTGTTATATTTTGCAGGGAATTTATTCAGATTTTCCGTGGCGTCTATGCCCTACTAACATCTGATGGTCAATATCAGCCTGGTGTAGTCAAAGACACATTGGATGAGGAGTTGGCATCAGTTGGGTACAGCTAATGGTGGGTTTCCTATAGATGACAGTAGCTGTATACCTGGTGTTATCGGAGACCCATTGGATGAAATATCTACACCAGCTTGTGAATATTAAGAGACAAATTGGATGCAGTTAGCTTCGGGCCGTAGCAGAGGTTACGCAGTCGGGCCTGGCCGGGTAATATTATCGCCCCCACTCCCCCACCAGAGAAAAAAATATAAAGAACCTATATATATATATATATACAGTATATTGTTTTTTTTCTATATATATGCCCCCGCCCCGCTCAACCCATCCTGGCTATGCGCCCGGTTAGCTTCAGCCAATATTGGATGAGGATTTGGCATCAGTTGGGTTCACCTTATGGCACTTTCTATACATACGCTCTAAAATGCATAGAATTCGACATTACACACTATAAAGACCACAAAACTGGCATTATTTTTTAAGGACTGGTTTGGCCGAATGGTTATGGTGTTGGACTGTCAGTAAGGTGCCATGGGAATTGGTGCAGTATGTTCGAATCACAACTTTTTCATTTGACATTTAATAGCAAATATAGAGTCATTGTGCTCAAACAGTTGCAAAACAATCTTCATTTCAAGTCAATGTTTAAAGGGTGCATTATACCAAACAGAATCCCATAGCCCACCATGTTATCATATGTGCTACAAATAATGTATCAATTAATATGTGCACCATAAATAACTACTACACCTCACACATAAAAATGGGACTTTGTTCATCGCGTTTTTGACATAACCGGATGTTTATATGGGAAGCCCGTTTTCGCACAAAATCATGGTCTAATTTTAACAGGTACCCTGTACATGTTTCAAGCAAGACTACTTGCTAA
Source organism: Melanodrymia aurantiaca (assembly GCA_032355825.1). Lineage (NCBI taxonomy): Eukaryota > Metazoa > Mollusca > Gastropoda > Neomphalida > Peltospiridae > Melanodrymia > Melanodrymia aurantiaca. Next base: position 7,594 of record JAULBR010148368.1, on the reverse strand, counting down.
AGTGGTAAAAGGTCAAATAAAAGTACATGCATTTATTGGCCATATAAAACTGAATTTTATAACAGAAAAACCAATTACATAGATTACCAATTGCAGGCCAGCCACCATTATAAGTGCGCAATTAAACGTTGGAAGCACCTTGAACTATGACCCGGAACTTTATTATTTGGCATTTTCCACCCTAAATCACCAAGTTTGGGACCTAATGGTTTTTTCCTGCTGAATCTTCAGAGTATAAGTGTCTGTACAAGTGTTGTAACTAATTAGGTGCATTGTTTGGCATTCTATTTGTACGACGTAGACCAGTCAATGTAATAACATTTTGAAATTTCTGTTGGTTGATAATCATATAATAAATATATGCAAATATCTAAAGGGACCGTTTTCTTGTTTATAAGCTAACTAATTTGCACGAGACTCCAATCACCAGTAATTCAATCCAAAATGGTGATAATCTTTATTAATTTTTTTTTATCTCCGATGGATTTCACTTTCCGACTCCAACCCAGAGCGAGTGTTCCGCCAGGCTCAATGGGTAGGTGTAATACCACTTATACTGACCACTCGTCCAGTGTCCACAACTGGTTTAACAAAGGCCGTGGTATGTGCTAACCTATCTGTGGGAAAGTGCATATGAAAGATCCCTGGCTACTTATCAATTTGGAGTAGCTGGTTTCCTCTCATACTAACACTAACTTTGGTCCAGGACAGGTAGTAGAGGCAGCTGGAATGCGTGACCATGACAGATGTTTGAACCTTAATTGGATATAAGCACGTAAATAAGTTATAACTAATTAACTAACTCTGGTGTGGATTATATTCCATTAGACGAAAACAAAAAGTAAGTTTGTTTTATTTAACGACGCCACTAGAAACCCCGATTATAAATCAGATGTTATTGGATGTCAGACTCATGGTTATATTGACACATGGACTCGGAAGGAACCTGCTGTCGCCGCTTCATGGGCTACTCTTTAACTTAACCGAAAAACAGCAAGGGGTCTTTTAAATTTTATGTGCATCATCCCAGACTAGATAGCACACACCACGGAATTTGATAAACCAGTAGGGTTATACTGGCCGGAACGGAAAATGACCAATAAAATGTTTACCACTGTGGGGGATTGATCCCTCGACCCATCCCACCACAGGCAGGCATTCTACCTCCAGACTATGTCCTGCTCCCTTAGACGAAAACAGTGATAATGTAGAATTGGAAGGAAAGTAAACTCTTTGTGTGGGAGTACCCGTTTAAAAACCAGCTCCTAGTTACACACGTATTTGTTTTGTGTGTATACATTTACAAATAAATGTTTTCCTGTTAATTATACTATTTTTTGTGTGATTGATTTATTTGGAGTTGTATGTCACAAATACATATTTAAAATAGCAAAATATAGCACTTACAACTATGAGACTAACTTTAAGTAAGCCAAATTTAAAAATTAGTTATTGAAAAGATTAAGAATTGGTAGGTGGAAACGGAAATTCTGCCCCTGCAATGACCTATAAAAGTATAGATAAGGCAAAACCTGTAGGGTAACAAGTATTATATAGTTTCAGATTATTAGGTCAAACTTTGTGATTAGCCAAGTAAGAGTATTGTCGCCAAATTGTGAAAATGTAAGCTCTTTAAACAATCTATTGATAGGCATCAGAGGTATATTGAAACTGAAGAATTAACTAGATAACAAAGGCAACTTATTAACATTTTATTGATATATTTTTAATGACTGACAAAACAAATGTACCAGTATGCTTTCAACTTGAAATTGTACGCCTGCAAAAAATAAGCTTTCATAACAAAAGAGATGATGAAACCATAATCAATGGTGAACTGCATGCAACAAAGTAAGCCGATTATCAATTTCAGTTCTAAATATACTTCGCATAAAATGTATTAAAAATGATAAACAAAATCATGCATAGCCACAAATTGTTAAAAGTTAACAAAGCATTTAAGCATGCGTTTCAAGCAAACCTGGTTGTACATGTAGTTTATCCGTGTGTACAACTGAAAATGTATGTGGCACTTCAAAGGTCCATTCCAGAAAACGGCTATACTGTGGTAATACGCATACCTGTGAATTCTAGAGTTCAATGACTTCCAAGCACATGTGTGATCTGGTCAAACCACATTTAAAATAATACAAAATTCCTAGCATAATGGCTTGCAAGTTAGTTTATCAATGCTAAAGAGTTCTCACATTATGCTATTAATCAAATCATAATTATTACAATCAAAACTAGTGTTCATCACTTGGAATTGAAGCAATAGCAAGGTACATGTAAATTATATTTGCAATGGTCAGTCCTGCGAAGCATACCAAATAATTTTTAATGAATTTGAAAGTCTTTATTCGCATGTTCCTGCTGCTGGCATTGCAGACATTATTATCACAGGTGATGTCAAATGGTAAAGCATATATGAAAATGGTACAGTCCGTACAAACCCCGTTTTATACTATACAGGTATCAGTAAAAGCTAAAAGGCACCGTTCTGTTTTTGAATAAACTGGTAATCGCAGAAAATGTTTTGTGGCAAATTTCGTCAAACCAATCACTGATCAACTTGTGCGGTTATTTTCGCATTAATTTTTCAATGCATACCATTGCTAGTATTATGAGTAATTTTTGCTAATTAAAAAACTAGTGCGAAAATTATATAATAACGAAATGTCCTCTTAACAGCAACTTCTGGATAATCGGTAATTTACCTGTTTATGTAAAACTTACTCTCTATGAACATAAAAATAGAAATAAAAGAATACAGCTATATACATGTACCAGCACATGCACAAAAAAAGAACAAACATATTAATATTGGTGTTAACAAAAGGAATTTTTATGATTGAAAATAATTGAAAGCTTTAGAGTTAGGGCTACTTCAGAGTAAAATATTTGCCGATTAAAAAAAAGCCCGAAAGTTCATTATATCACATTTTGGTCTTGCTATTTATTAAATAACTTTTTTTTCAGTGTTCCTCAAGAGTTAACACCTATACATTAATGTTAAAACTCAATACTGAATACATATTCTAACCATAATTTAGACTGGCTATATCAATATACGATCATTCCTCAAAATTACAGGGACATTATGAGTAAATAATTTTGTTGAAATACGCCAAATCTCTGGAATGTAGAAAAAGTTACAATGTTGGTAAAAATATGTTGTACCCAAAGCATACAAATGTAATGAGCTTGAAAAAAAAGCAAATAATGTATAACTCAGAAACTAGACAAGTCTGAGGCAGTCGATGCTTCATCCAATCCAAGCTGTTGGTGTGCCAGGCATGACGCAGCTAGTCAACTGCAAACATTTCCATACCGTTGATTGACATATAAAAAATAAATATCACTTTTAGAAAATTGATTACAAAATATTGTTGAATGTTCTGGCAACTAATTTAGTTCGATTGTCCAACACTTAAACAAAGTTAATGTTTTTTGCAACAAAAATGGCAATATTGTATAAATGTTTCGTGGGTGCATAAAACTCCTGTCGTGAACACCAAGGCCTGGCCCAGGTAAAAACTCATGCCCACGACAGCCGTCTGCTATAACAGCTTGCTTACAACTTATTTATTGTTTGTGTTATGACTATTTTCAAATAAATTTGAGCCAAATAGAAATCTTTTACGTAATATACATGTATTTGCTATTAACGTAAAATATAACAATCACTAGTCTAGCCATGATCATCATACTATAACAGGTTTCCCCAGGACAATAAGGGGTAGGGTCACTACCCCTTACCTGTTTAAGCGTTTTGATTTATTGCAAGAGAACTGTAAGGGCCTTAAATTCAATTGTCTGTCCTTGTATAATCTATTACATATATTTTGGCATAACCCATTTTGAGATTATACAAATTTTAGATTTATGCAGGCCCCAGTCCTCATAAAATGTTTTTGATCATTGTGACAGTTGTCTGCAAACGGGTCTACTGTAAAGGATCAAAAAGATGTAAAACCTACACAGGATTCTTTTTAAATTTTAGAATCTACCAATTTTGAATCTGACTGAAAAAACGGCTAAGACATTTGTTTTTAGTCTTTATAACGAGAATCTGCATCTCAGCTACCAGCATACAGCTCTACTGCAAACTGGACTCTGCGACGGATGCAGTAACCATTCACTGACAGACGGCAACATCCGACCGACAGCATTGACAGCTAACATAACGGACTGCAACATCCGACCAACAGCAACCAATGCACAGCTAACATAACGGCATACTGCACAGTAGAAACATTACAGCCCCTACACAGCGACAGGGAAATAAGAAAAAAAACAAGTTAATGGGTTGCAATTACATGTGTTAATTTTAAAAACATTCCAACGTATTGTTAGCATTGATTATTTTGAAAACATAATGATATGTACATTTTGCTTACAAGTATCATGAATGAAAAATAGAAAGCATTTACTGGGATTAACCTACCAAGAGTTCTCAGTTAAAGGTTATCATACAGAACAGCTCGACCAAATCAGAGCCATTAAAAAAATGCAGACGTGTGTAAATCTGCTATTCCTTGATAGCAATTGAAATCCAAGGACTGATATAGAACCCAAATCTTCATTATAATGCACCATGTAACCATGTGTCCCATTGAACAGCGTAAACATATGGCAGTAAAACTGCAGATATTATTGAGACAGCCATTCTAAATGACGTTTATCTCAGGCAAACCTGGCAATCCATTATGTCCAACAAGTACGATTGGAAAAAATTCTGGTAGTCCAGCACCACATTCCGGTAGCCATAAAATAACCACACTTTACAAAGTTAGTAAAAAAATACAAGTGGCTGAAAGAGTATCAAAAATACTTGTTATACAAAGCTTTATTGATGAGATTATTTGGTAGCACCACTGGGCTACTTGCACTGTACATGCTAAAGCAGTAGCCCAGGATTAAACTCTGGTAACCCTGAGTTGCTGGGCATGGGAATTATCCAACCCTGCTTACAAGATCAACAAAGTTTTAAAAAAAAAAGAATTTGCAAAAACTGTCATAGTCAATTCCTTTGATGCAAATGTATGACTCAATCACATGAAATGTGTTATATCTACATTAGAAATTGCTATTTGAAAATAAAAAATTTGCCTTAGAAAAGCACTTTTCAGTTGTCTAAGAAAGGACAAGATTATGAGCCGAATTAAATTGGGATAAAAAATACTGAAGTTACTAATTGATAGGCTAATCCCAGGTTTACAATATCAACAGAGCTTAAACATATTGATATAAACAGGTTAAGAATTCCTAATAATCTACAGTCTGATTTAGTAGACATTAACCTTTCAAACTGCTCAAAGGTCTTTTGGACTATTTTTCAGGAGGCAAAATTGTTGTCTACAAGTTGGTTCAAGTTTAGGTGCTTGAATTTAGAAGTCTCATGGTGTTCGAGATCTGCTTCTTGAATGGCGGTTACAAGATGGAGAACGTGATCGGCTGTTCGAGTAGTGTCGTTTTCTTGTCCTGCTGTCCGACCGACTCCTGGAGCGACTGTGAGACCGTCGCCTTCTTGAATGAGATCTTGATCGTGACCTGTCAAAATAAGATTCAAGAATATGCAAGAGGTAGAATTTGGCAAAAATCCTTCCAGGAGACTAAAATTACAAGCAGCCCAAAAGACTAGGGTTTCTGTCTTCATATTAAAAATAAAAGCTGTTCCAAGAATTATATTCATTATTTGTCAAGCCAAAAATGGTGACTAAATAACATTTGTACCCAACAAAAAAGCCGATTGTTTGATAACTGACCTAATCCATTCTGAAACATATCCAGGAGGCATACACATATTTGAAGTACAAAGTAAAGTAAAGTTTGTTTTTATTTAATGACGCCACTAGAAACACATCGATTATAAATCAGCGATTATTGGATGTCAGACGCAGGGTTATTTTGATACATGGTCATAGAGGAAACCAGATGTCGCTGCTTCATGGGCTACTCTTACCGAAAAACAGCAAGGGGTCTTTTATGTGCACTATCCCATAGGCAGGATAGCACACACCACAGAATTTGATAAACCAATCGTGTACCACTGGCTATTTGAAGAACAAATACACCAATACAATTGGCGGTCAGTAGTGAAAATAAACTTTTTTGGGGAATTAAAAGTAGTCCAAAGTTCGTAGCATTTGAACAGTGCACTGAGCCACTCGGTACATGGAGGATTGGTATAACAAATCAAACCGAAAGAAGTGAAACAGGTACCGTAAAACAATATTTATACGTGAAACGGTGGTCTTAAATGACCGCACACGTTTATTCTTTTATATAGTTAAATGTTTTGCCTGAAAATCTGACGAGTTATTTTGTCGCCAGCACAAATTAGATCACTTCAGTATGCCACCTGCGTCAGTCACTATCCTGGTAGACGTCGGGTCATACCCAGACCCCCCATTTATTGCTTTTAAATTCAGATAAATTTTAAATTTATCTAAAAAATCCTGCACTTCAAAAAAAATATCCCAATGTTTTATCATGTATGGTCTCTGAAACAGTTACAATACTGCGAGGATATTTGAAGGTGGGATGGGGGACAAGTCGAACTCTTGTTCGGTCATTTAGATTTACCTGCGACCGCGATTACCACTAGACCTCCGGGGCGGTGGACCTCTTCTTGGTGGCTCAGTTGGCCGCCCATAACGAGCCATTTGCACCCTTATTTCTCTTCCATCAACTACAGAACCATCCATGCAGTCGATTGCATCCTCTGCGTCACGCTTGTCGTAATAACGTACAAAGGCAAATCCTCTACTTTCGCGGCTAAAACGATCTCTGGGTATGTAAACATCTCCCACCTCGCCATATTTTTCAAAAGACCTTTTAAGATCGTCAATAGTTGTTCTGTATGTCAAATTGTCTACTTTTAATGAATGCATTCCATCAACCTCAGGTGGGCTTCGTCCGTAACTCATTTTAATGACTTCTATCTGTGACCTGCTACGAAATTTTTCTCTGCAAAATGGCTTCTGCTCACCACGTGATTTTCTCAACCTCGTTTTGGTCCAACATCGTAACTTCTCGTCTTTTTGCGTATCTAGAGTGCATGAAATGCGCGTGCGCAAACTTTACTTTCTCGGAAACGGAAAAAGCCGAATTTATATAAACGTTTCGGAAGTGCTCGTAAAGTCATGTGATAAATGTGGTCAAGATGGCGTGCTGCGATATTCGTCTTTGCAATATTATTGTTCTTGGTGTTTCGTTTATGCTGATATTTACAGCTTTTCAGACTTGTTCTATGGTTGAGGTAATATAAATCGAGCTCAGCAGAGCGACTCATGTATTTATTGAAAATATAATTCTCTAAAATAAAACAGATCTGATTATTAATACATGTATCGCCAAATATCGAATAACTCATAATTGAATAAGGCCCCACACCGAATAAGGCCCTATTTTACTTCCGCGTTCTTTTTTCCGAAGGTTCGCAGTTTGGAACTTTGTCATCAAAACACGTTCTTCACGAAACACAAACCAAGCCATCGATGTTAAGAACAGTGCGTAAAAAGGTTATTAAGCATAAAAAAACTAGTTGTTCAACTTACGTGTATGCAAAGATCAACCTGTGAGTTAAATT
>JAULBR010148257.1:0-17472 GCA_032355825.1 Melanodrymia aurantiaca | reverse complement strand
AAAAATATTCAATGTGGCGATTTATATTTGTCAAAGTGGCGATAAAAATATCCGACCCAGGCCGAGCACTGTATATACGTATATGAATGTTTTTTTTAAAAACTACAGTTAATGAAATTAAGCACGGTTATGTAATACATGTTAACAGTTGTATAAAAATAGGTTTCTGGTATATATGTCTTCTGATAATAAAGAATTATTTTATTTTTAGTTGTGTAATACTGATTTGACTGCGCTCATTTTGTATAATCAGTTTGACACCCCTGCTTGAATAATCTTTATTACTGATACCCCAATTACTGTTCGTACTGTGCATTAGCGATGTATCACCGATGTATCTTGGTATATTTCAGGTTCCAAGTTACCAGACACACAAGGGATGCCGCCTGCTTTAGTAGCAGGACTTCCTATTGGTGGAGGTGTCAGTCCACAAGCAGCCTTCATGTACCGCGGCGTGTGGATACCCATAGTGAATATTATACCTCCAGGACAGACCAGGCCAATCTAGTAAGTTCATCTTTAACAGACCCGTCAGCGTGGAACCCTGGAATAAAAGGAGTTGGTGGGGTTGGGGGGACTCAAAACAGGATATTAGACCCAAAAAACATGAGATTAAGTTTCTTAGACATGATAATGATAAAAAAATGTAACATGAAAATAAAACGCAATTGTATGACTTTATATATATCCCACAATTCTTGCTTTGGCACACAATAATTTGTTAAAACTATGCACTCGAAACTCTTCAGTTGATTACAAATCATGATGTCAGAAACCGAAATCAGCTGAAATGGATAAACGTAAAACGTCCTATATGGGTTTCTAAAATGTAGATATTAATTTGTGTATCATGCACACACCACAGCCTTTGGTGGATCAATCGTGGATCACTGGTTGGAACAGGGAATAACCCAATGGGTTCACCAAGGAGGATCGATCCATCGACTTACTGAACCTCAGGCGGATGCTCTTGCACTGAGTTACACCCTGCTCAGTTGAATTAGTATAGGGATGACACTACTTTTTCTGATTTGGCAACGTATATCCATAGTTTTGCCAATAAAACTAAAACTAAATTTGCAATGGTAAAACCACTGATGGTCGCCAAATCGGAAAATGCTGTAGGGTTATCCCCTAATTATACTGTTTATCTCACTCTAATTATAGTCTTCTTGTACCAAAACTGCCTTTTCAGTCTGGAACTGCTTGACAAGATTGATCCGCCAAATATTCCTGATGGTTACGGCGTCTCCCTGGCATTCTGCTGTCTGTTGGAAATGGTGAAAAGTGTCGAAGTTTTAATCAAGGGAAAATCCGCTGAAAGTAAAGATGCTAAAAAACAGACAGATGCTAAAAAACAGACAGACAAGGGTGGAACACCGAGTGAAATAATTAATCAAAGTATGTGGCATTATATTTTATATTTATTTCATTATATTTATTATTTATTTCAACTTTGTATGCAATCTATTAACACTTTGCATGCTGCGAGCTGGATGTTATTACTAGTGCTGGACACTGTGGGATATATCCATCGAAAAATCCTGCTGCACAGTTGATTTTTCAGCCTTTTAAAAGGTAGATAACTCAATGCACATAAACCTATAACGTATACAGCAGATGTATAGTTCTACAAAATGTGAACTGATGGAACATGCTGATGATTCCGCCAATAAAAATAAGATCAGTTGTGATAGAACTTCCATTTAGGATGTATAATCAGCAATTATTTTGCCATTACTCTGGAAGAACTATGTAAATGTAATTCTGGCATTTGTCTTGCAATTTATGTAACTATCATGTTAACAATATTTGTTTGATTTGTGTTCTATATTAATTGAATTAGTCTATTTGAAACATGTTAGTAGGTGTTGAGCTTAAGGAAGAACTGATCAACTCGTCATGGTGTGGAATGCTCGCTGCTCTCTCACTGTTGATGGATGCCAGGTAACACAGTTTATCTTCCAGAACAGAACAGAACAGAACTTTATTACACTCAGGCAGTTATTCTTCGGCATATGAGGAATGTGCATAATATATTTACAGTGACAAGACAGGGTTTACAGGAGCTAAATGAATATTACATGTATTGTTTAAAATCAGTCAAATACAATATACAAAATACAAAATAAAATTATAGTGCTAAACATTAATAAATTATTTATGACAGAGTACAGAGTAAAGCTTGATGTTATCATGGCAAGATACAAAGTAAGGCGTAGTACTTATAGGCACAAAACAGGCATATACAGTGAAACCTGTCTTAAGCGGCCACCTAAGGGGGTAACACATGGCCTCCAGTAGAGGCTTTTGTAATGAGATATTGCTGACATTGTTATTTGTGTTTTGATGTCTCCTATGATATCTCCATCTTAAAAAAAACTATCATTCTTTTGCATTGTTTAAATAAATAATTCACCACTCAAAGGATTAGATTTATTTTTAGCATATTTTCCTAAATTTAGAATATTTTTTTCTCAAAAGTTATTTAACCTTTAGACTACCAAATTCTCCTTTTTTAGATATTTTCCCTCTGTACCGGATTAATTTGGAAAAATACCAGTGTGAAAGGGAACCAATTTTGATCACATATTATAACTAGAAAACTAAAATGCATAAAACAACGTAACATGAAACAATTATAATTAAAAAATTTTAGTTCACCTTTTTATTTTATTTTGTGTCATATTGATTTGTGAAATTCATGGTTCAGAAAGTTTGTAAAGTCACCCATGCTCGTACACATTTACCGTGTGGCCGGGTCTTTGACATTATGTGTGCTTCCTTTTGTTGTGTATATGGTACATGTAATATATATAAAATAATATTGTGTGTTTTATCATTGCAGCACTGATGAAAGTGCCACGGAGTCCATATTGAAATCTCAGCAGTCCTATGCAATGCTGTGTGGCAACCTGGGAATGAACACGCCGCGTGATGCGTTTATCACAGCGCTGTGTAAAGCATCACTGCCACCTCACTACACACTGACCATCCTCAACACATCTTCCTCGTCCAGTCCGAAAAGTAAACAAAGATAAACTTTGTTTGTGTAACGACACCTCTGGAACCCATTGATTGCTTTATATAAGAATGCCCAACCAACTTCCATGAAAATAACATAACTTTTTGCATTCATATTTTGTGCTATCTCTTTAAAAACTGTAAAAACAAACTTTTAAACAGTTTTGTAAGTGTCCGTATACGGCCCATTCCACATTACGTGTGTTATAATACAGAAGATTTTTTTACAGAACAATTATTCCTGAGAGATAACTCTTTCCTAAAGTATTACCATCATAGTAATAAACATTTAGGAAAGAGTTATCTATCAAGAATAATTGTTCTGTAAAAAGAATTTCTGAATTGTAACACACGTAACGTGGAATGGGCCATACTTTGTTTCTTTATATAAGAATACCTAATTTCCATGAAAATAGAATAACTTTTTGCATTCCTATTTTTTATATGCATGTCATTTTAAAACATTTAAGAACAAACTTTTAAACAGTTTTGTAAATCTCAGTAGACTTTGTTGCTTTTTATCAGAATGCTCAACTTCCATGAAAATATCCTAACCTTTTGCATTCCTATTTTTTACTATCTGCTATTTTCAGCGCTTATAAGAGGATCAAGTCAAGAAGTTCAGATGGGTATGGAGGCTGTAGAACGGAGCCAAGTGGTTGCCGTGGGAACTCCACTTCCTACTGCATCTCTTCCTGTCGGTGCCCACCAGGGACCAGTGATGGTTAGAATTTTTTGACAACATATTTATCATTGCAATAAAAACACCAAAAGTAACAAATTCACTTTAAAGGAGTTTATATAATGGCAAAAAACATCTAGAAACTTTCAAAATGTGTTACAGAGCGAGTAGTAAAGATAGGAATGTTATTATCAGTTTAACACTTTATGAATAATGTTGGTATTGTGTATAACCATTAGGAAACCAGATTAGAATTCTTCTTCTTGATTGAATGCTCAAACAGGGACCCCAGTAGCTCGAATAAATGCTGCTGTGTGCTCCAGGTACTCCATGGAGTCGAATAGTTTCTCCTACAGGACTTAATCTGAAGGCCAGACTGCCATCCTTTGGTCCTGGTAATAGGAATAATCTTACAGGAAATGATCCACTGTCCTAAATTGCGTAATTGCTTAAAATTATTAGTAGTTAACAGTTGAACAAGTTTAAAACTGGATTTTTTTTTCAATAGTAAGGCTTAACATACGACATTCTTAACTCATTGTCAGTGTTTGGCCAAACAACTGATATATTTGTGCTCTCATTATGATGAGTCATGTGACCATCATTCCAGGTCACAGCGACATCTTCGGAGGACGGACATTATTTATTCACCTGAGCCTTTTAAAAACCTTACTGAGTGCAGGGAATTCATTTTCACCATACTTCCACATGTCGATCAACCACCACAACCATCACCTAAAATAGATTCCTCGATCGTTGGCGTTGCTAGCGTTTGCCGAATCCGAGTTATTCATGAAGGTGTTACCTGTAGGGAATGTTATTATCATTGTTTATTGCAGTTAAATGATTTGTTTAAAATTCTTTTGCTTTAAATTCTCCAAAATGTTTTTACTGTGTTTCAGCTGACTGCTAAAAACATCCAGTGTATGAGATCATTGCTCAGTGTGGCTCACTGTCACGGATCAATTCTTGGTACAGCGTGGCATCTTGTACTCACCACACTTCAGGTACTTGTAACCACGTTTTGTCTTCATGTCCATACATTACATGATGTATCTCACTCGTGTTACATTTTTCAACTCTTTCTAGAAGAATCAAATTTTGCTTATATCATCTATTAACCACTTATGTTATCCTATTTTACATTATTGTTTAAATTATTGTTTTGTAGATGATTGTTCTGACACCAGTCACAAGAAAGTCAATCCATGAAGCTAGATTTTTATTGATTTATTTTCTTGAGACTCTTGCCCAAAAAACCATCTACAAAATGACTTGTAATGAACATGCATGTTTGAGAGAATAAAGATTATGAAATCACCATTGTCTCTTGTGTATAAATTTCAGCATCTTGTGTGGATTCTTGGCCTGAAGCCTTCATCAGGCGGCAGTCTGAAGGCAGGCCAACAGATAAATGAGGCATCCAATGCCGTCATCACCACTGCCGTCATGGCCGACCTGCCAGTCTTGTCATCTATGTTGTCACGGCTGTTTGAGAGTTCGCAGTAAGTTGTACATTAACATCTGTCCACTAACTCTACCATCCAATGTTTGGCTCAGTACAAGTCGAACACGTGACATATTCAAAGTTTAAATTTTAAATCAAAAGACATTTTAATATTGCGGCCATACAATTTGAACATAAAATTGCTTTTAACTCCACAGAACATAGCGTCACCTGATTGTCATAAAGTCGTAAGTGACATGGTGTTACGTTGTCACCTATGACCTTATCTTAATTATGTGACGATTGGGTAACTAGAAACATATTAATGCTCATCTTGTCATTGAATTACCTACCGAAAAATGTGATTTAGTTAATAATAATAATAATACAACCAGTGCGTACTACTAACTGGGCAATAAAACAGTTTTGGTGCATACTTGAAGACAGGTATAGTAATAAAAAAGTATTTTTACATTTTCAAAATTCGCTGCATTTTAAAACTGATTGCTTATACCCACTGAAACTGGTCATCCAGTCTTAAAATCAACTAAATCTTTCACATTTTACTTTGTGAAATATTTCAACTAGATAATAACAAATTATGGGGCACATAGTTTTTCGTGAGTGATATTAGAATGTACAAACTGTACTACCACTGAAAACGGTTATGGTAAAGACTGGATTAATTTGCTTTGCAGATACCTTGACGAAGTGGCACTGCATCATTTAATAGATGCTTTATGCAAACTGTCTACAGAGTCCATGGAGCTGGCATATTCCAACAGGGTAGGTGATCGGATTTCTGCTTGCAATTTCCCTTTCTTCGTCAGACAGTTAGTTATAATATATTTTCATGCTTATATCCAATTGAAGTTCAAGCACGTCTGTTCTGCACTCGCAGTCCTGCTGCCTTGACTGTCCACCCAGGACAGAAGTTAGTGTTAGTATCAGAGAGAAAACCAGCTATTCCTATTTGATAGAGAGCAAGGGATCTTTTGTACTCACTTTCCCACAGACAGAACAATACATACCACATCATTAAATTTTGTTACACCATTTGTGGATACTGGTCAGCGTAAGTGGTAATACGCATTGAGCCTTGTGAAGCACCCAAACTAGTTCTAGTTTCCAAGAGGAGATCACAATGTTTTTTGTCAGTATGGGGTTGTGTCCCTTACATTATGAACATGCAACACTAGCAGAGTAATCTTATCTGTCACATCATCATAAATGATTAACTGTGATTATAATTTATTCAGCTCTATGATGAGGCTATATCTGAACTGTTTGTTTTAAAATATCTCGTTATTATAAGTTGTACAATATATAAAAATGATGTATTGTCTATGAAAGGGCACATAAAAGATCCCATTACTTTTATTCAGTAAGAGTAGCCTAAGTGACAGCAGTGGGTTTGACATCCAATAACTGCTAATTAATAATCAATGTGATCCAGTGGTGTCGTTAAACCAACTTTTATCTTTGTATTGTCTAGGGCTTTTGTTAATTCCCATGCTATATACTATGTAAATGGTCATGGTACCCTTTAGTGAACTACAAGAATGAATGAAGATTGGCTTAAAGAAGTTGAAGAGAGTGGGGCTTATTTAAGCGCAAGAGCATTCGCCTGAGTTTTGATAGGTCGATGGATCGATGCTCCTCGGTGGACCCGTTGGGTTATGTCCCGTTCTAATCAGTGATCCACGACTGGTCTATCAAAGGCTGTGGTGTGTGCTATCATGTCTGTTGGGAAAGTGCAGATAAAAGATCCCTTGCTGTTATTCGAAGAAGAGTAGCCTATGTGGCGGCAGCAGGTTTTGTCTGTGACCAAGTGTCAATATAACTTTGCGTTTGACATCCAATAACCACTGATAAATAATCAATGTATTCCAGTAGTGTCGTTAAACAAACAAACTTTAACTTTGAAGAAATTGACAGCAGATCGAAATACTAGTTCAAGTGGACATGGTTAGAAAAAAACGTACATTGTTGCAAAGCTCTGTTACCTGTTGCAAATTATGTAGGCTATACTGACATTTCCCACATAGTTGTTTGTGTAGATTTGATTAAATTAGGAACGAAATAAAGTGCAGTCTGACTGTACTTGAAATCTGTACTGCTGATTAATAATCAATGTGTTCCAGTGGTGTCATTAAACAAACAAAATGTGTACATGTATTAAAATATCCTTTTAAAAGGTTTTTCTTCCTCTCTTATTGTATCTTAAAGCATTACGTCCACAATTCATTGTCTTCTAAATGGATCATTTTAATGAAATATTGAGAGATATTAAAAAAAAGAATGGGTAGGAGGAAAATGCAAGTAATTTAGGTTCATAATTATTGTTATATACCACGCCATGTGGCTCAGAATTTCTCTAAGAGCATTAATTTGAAGAATTGTTTTTTTTTATCGGTGATTTTCACACATATTTTGTTTTCTTCTTAATGTAATTATTTTAGTATAAAGTTTGTGCGATAGTAATAATATAGGATTCAAGTCCATATTTTACCCATGGAAGTGATGTATCTGGAGCCCACCTTTAACTTAGTTTAAGCTCCCCACACTGGATCCCCAGCTGAATTTCAACACATGTACTTTTTCCCTCTCACTGTGCTCAACTTCAGATTTTTTACTTTTTCCTGTTGAGATCCCTGGACAATACATGTGCTTGGAACTGACATGACCGACTTTGCTTTTTTTTGGTCAAAGTACATGTAGAATGTGATCCATCTCCTGTTCAATATAAAAAAATGCTTCATGCCAAAGCTTATTTGTAATACGAAATTTATGAATGGATCACAAAACACTTCTATTTACAATTGTTTTACTGTTGTAGTTAAATAAACAAGAACAAGAATCCATAATCATTGTGAATGAAGTATATAAGGCAATTCCAACCCGCGAGAGAAAATGTTTTCTGTAAAGGCCTCCTTAAACCTCGACCTCCACATAAAACATTTTCTCCCTTGGGTTGGAATCGCCTTATCTATACCTCACAACGGTGATAAATTCTATTAATCCAACAATACATTGCATGTGTAAATCTTGCCCCAAAACCCAGGTGGCTTGAAACATTTTTAGCCATCCACAAGATTGACTTATCTTTCTTGATTTGGTTATTCTGACCGATCCAAAGCAGCTAGGAAGCGTTCACGAACCTGCAAGAAATGGCAACAATGCTGTGCATATTAGCGAGGATTAGTGAGAATCAAAGCCGGAAGGGATGACATGTGGGCGAGAAATAGCCCACAATGCTGTCCATGTTACTAAGGATTACCAAGAATTAACGTCTAACTCAATTTGTCTAGATGTATAATTAAATTTGTGAAATGTAGTTTTTCGTACCTCAATAGTATCCAGATTCACCAGAGGAGAGAGGCGTAGCTCAGTGCAAGAGCGTCCACCTGAGGTTTGGTAGGTCGATGGATCCATCCTCCTCAGTGGACTCATTGGGTTATTTCCCGTTCCAACCAGTGATCCATGACTGGTACATCGAAGGTGTGTGCTATCATGTCTGTGGGAAAGTGGACATAAAAGATCCCTTGCTGTTATTCAAAGAAGAATAGCCTATGTGGCAGCAGTGGGTTTCTTCTGTTACCAAGTGTCGATATCACTGTGCATTTGACATCCGATAACCATTGATTTATAATGAATGTGTTCCAGTGGTGTCGTTAAACAAACAAAATTCATCCAGATTACTTAGCCTGGAGCACAATTGCATATACTTGTTTTACACTCAACTACACAAAACGTCTTTTTTATTTTTATCATCCAGTATGATTTGTAAATGAGCTGATATATTCTGAATGCTCTGTTTTTATTGATCAAATAAAAGGTCATCTATATAAGGAACAATAGAGGATTTTGAAATCTAATTGCAATCGGAATGAGATACTATCAACAACGTGTTTTCTAATTAGGGGATAACCCTATACTACTGTGTTTTCCGATTTGTTGACATAAAAAAATATCAACCACCGATATACATGTATGTCGCCAAATCATAAAACACTGGAGGGTTATATCCATATTCTAATTTCAACTGTTTTATGGTTTGTTTTCCTTCAAACTATATCCATATTAACTTCATTTACGGTTAGAATAGACTGCCTCCAGCTGATGACGTTATTATGAAATCAAACCAGGCGATTACGTAATGGGGGAAATCAAAACAGAATGAGCGTATGTCTTTATTTTGTTTTTTCGACCTGTGTATAGACATTCGTTGTGTATTTTTATCTTACCATTATTTAACTTGCTTATTACTATAGTATAGACCATGCTATATAGACCTGATTTCTCCATCATATACATGTCACTGTCTATAAATATTATCCCTGATTGGTCTATCAAACTCCATAGTACCGGGTATGTGCTATCCTGTCTTTGGGAAGTGCGGATAAAAGTTCCCTTGCTGTTATTCGAAGAAGTCATTAGAAGAGTAGCCTATGTGGCAGTAGTGGGTTTTCTCTGTGACCAAGTGTTGATATAACCGAGCATTTAACATCCAGTAAGTGCTGATTAATAATCAATGTGTTCCAATGGTGTTGTTAAACAAACAACTTTATGTTTACCTTACCATGTTTTATCTTGTTTATCACTATATTATAGACCATTGTACCCAGACCTTGTATCCTCTGTCAGGTACATGTTAATGTTTTTGAAATATAAAAACATAATTGTTTGTCTCCTACAAACTGCAGAAACGTCAATGCCGTCGTCAGTTCTAATCTTGTACATGTATCCAAGATGACAATTCCACCACGATCTGACGGAGATGTCAACTTGGCTACATGTATGAGAACTAATGGTGGCAATTGGCTGCTTTTCTCCTGATTTATATACGCAGTAAAACCAATGAGCTTCTTCTGGGAATGGTGATCACTTCGCCAGTCTAAAAACATTCCGATTGCCTCGGCTGATTTATGTTACCTGAATGGAGTTCGGTTTTTTTACGTAATAGTCCGAGTGCAGAAAATGAAAATGGATTACAGTGAAACCCCTCTAAACCGGACCCTCAGTAAACTGGAATTCCCCCTAAACTGAACTTTTTTAAAAGTCCCATGCAGCCTCAGTAAACACGTCTAAACCAAACATTTTATCCGATCCCAAGGGTGTTCGGTTTTGAGGGGTTTCACTGTACACAAAAGTAGCATTGTAAAAAATATTTGATATCAAGGCTCACCCTGTAGGTAGCCAAATTGTCCAATTGCTCATTTTTGGGAAGTGGCTAACAATATTTTGTACAAATTAGTCTCTTTTAAATTTAAAACCAAAAAATATCCAAATTAAAAAAATAATTTGTCTAAAAGTTTATCTGGTTCAGAATGAGCCATGAAATATGTCTTAATTTATCACTTGGTTGTGTCTGCAAATGTAACAAAGCAAATAACAATTTGATGATTTACATTAGATTTGATCCATTTCTGCTGTGACACATACTTTAGGCATTTTTAGAAACCAATTTTTTTCCCCTATGTTCTAATGGTCTTGATTATTTTATGGACTTAATATTAGAACATGATTATAGCTGGAGGAATATTGAAGAATCACTGACATGTTTTTCTAATGAGAATGTAGAACTAGGCTAAATTAAGCAGGAAATTTGAAATTTTTATGATATCCCTGAAGTTGTCGTTTGAGTGGGTCACAGTGAACTTGTGAGATTAGCATTTGTTATTAAATAGAAAGTAAACATTTCTTTAAAGACAGCCCAGAACTTTGTTTACTCTGCACCTACTAGGTGTCAAATATTAAAGTAATTATGACAGATGGTGTACAGAAATGAATGTTTGTTTAAAGACAGCTCAGCACTTTGTTTAGTGAGAATAAATTTCTTAAAGAAAACAAGATAAACCAAACCACCCACCCCTTCCTGGTTTTCCAGTCAAATTATGTTTTGCAATTACAAATTAGTTCCTTTATAATACTGGAGAGTCTCTCAAGGCGTTTCCTCAAATAGATTGTGTTTAAAACATATTAAACAAATTTCAACAACGAGAATATTTTTTCCTTGGTACCATAGGAAACTCAACTAAACTACATGGCATTGTAAAAGGCTACTGTCTCAAATTCACACATAGGGTAGTATTATCTTGTTGACTGATTTGAGTATAAATATTTAGTATGCATTATTTGTATTGTCTTGTTATTGTAGTGTGTTTTTTGTGTGTGTAATTTCAGGAACCATCGCTGTTTGCTGTGGCCAAGTTGCTGGAGACCGGTCTGGTGAACCTGTCAAGAGTGGAGGTGCTATGGAAGCCCGTAACAGCACACTTGTTAGAGGTAAGTCTATCACAGCGTCACAACTAGTCAGACGTTCACTCAGCTCATGCAGCAGCCACTGTTCTCTCGGGACTAGATTTTACAGTGGTTTCGTATCATACAGACACATAGGATTGTCATATACCGGTAGCCACATATGAGATTGTCATACTGCCACATATAGGATTGTCATATAGCCACATATAGGATTGTTATAAAGCCACATATAGAATTGTCATAAAGCCACATATAGAATTGTCATATAGCCACATATAGAATTGTCATATAGCCACATACAGAATTGTCATATAGCCACATATAGGATTGTCATATAGCCACATATAGGATTGTCATAAAGCCACATATAGGATTGTCACAAAGCCACATATAGAATTGTCATATACCCACATATAGGATTGTCATATAGCCACATATAGAATTGTCATATAGCCACATATAGGATTGTCATATAGCCACATATAGAATTGTCATATAGCCACATATAGAATTGTCATATACCCACATATAGGATTGTCATATACCCACATATAGGATTGTCATATAGACACATATAGAATTGTCATATAGCCACATATAGGATTGTCATATAGCCACATATAGAATTGTCATATAGCCATGTATAGGATTGTCATATAGCCACATATAGGTTTGTCACATAGCCACATATAGGATTGTCATATAGCCACATATAGAATTGTCATATAGCCACATGTAGGATTGTTATAAACCCTCATATAGGATTGTTGTATAGCCACATATATAATTATCCTATAGCCACACATAGGATTGTCATCCAGCAACATATCATGATTGTCATCCAGCCACATATAGGATTGTCATCCAGCCACATATAGGATTGTCATCCAGCCACATATAGGAGTACCTGGCAAATGTATATTCACCCAGAAAACGTGATTATAATGTCAGGGTTGGCAAATGTTTATTCACCCCGAAAACAGGATGGTAGTGTCAGATTTGGTAAATGTTTATTCGCCCAGAAAACGATGGTAATGTCAGGGTTGGTAAATGTTTATTCGCCCAGAAAACGGGATGGTAATGTCAGGGTTGGTAAATGTTTATTCACTCAGAAAACACGATGGTAATGTCAGGGTTGTTAAATGTTTATTCGCCTAGAAAACGGGATGGTAATGTCAGGGTTGGGACCGTGAATTAAATTATTGTTTATCTCTGGCGTTGCATTGTAGGTTTTCTCTGTAGGCCAGTTCCTTTGCTTGACAAGACAGAAAGTTAACAATTTGGCAGTTTTCTCTAATGATTTATTAATAGACGGTGATTATGCTTGGAGATGAACATTGTCAAGTGACAAGCGTACATTAGCTCTCCGTAGTGATACAGCTTCCCGAAAACCCGCAGCTCAGTTTGCCCCTCTTCGCAGCACACACGACTTTCATCCATTCAGACAGGTGATGGGAGTGGTAGCCGTCTTTATGGTATCTGTATATTTATAGAAAACTTGCCTACTTCCCTGTGCGATCGATCCTCCACAGCGCAAAACATTTTTTTATGGGCTATTTTCCGTTCCAGCCGGTGATCCATGACTGGTTTATTAAATTCTGTGGTGTGTGCTATCCTGTCTATGGGAAAGTGCACATAAAAGACCTCCTTGCTGTCATTCATAGAAGAGTAGCCTGTGTGATGACAATGGGTTTCATCTGGGACCATGTGTCAATATAACCAACCGTCTGATGTCCAATAACCGCTGATTTATAATCGATGTGTTTCTAGTGGCGTCGTTAAATAAAACAAACTTTACTTTACTTTACTTTCCTGTGCTCGAATGTACCAAGTGTTGTGAGCAAGACGGGTAAATGGTTCCAAATAATGTTTTTAAAGGCAAATTGTCATGGAATTAGCAATATCACAGACATGACGAACTTATGTGACAGAGTGTGACATTTGAGTTAACATGCTATTAAAAGCTGTGTCCAAAAACAATTTTATTGTTTTAATGTGAAAATTTGTGGTGTGCTTTAATTTTCAATATGTGAGAACATTTTCTTGACTTATTTGTTTCTGGGAATGTATAGATCTATTACAGATTCATTTTACTGATTCAAAACTGATTTGAATATACAGTGAAACCTCTCTAAACCGAACACATTTGGGACAGAGTAAAATGTTTGGTTTAGAGGGGTGTTTGGTTTAGAAGGGTGTTTGGTTTATATTAGAGGGGTGTTCGGTTTACTGAGGATTAAATACAGTGCTCACATAAGGCTGTTTGGGACTTTGAAGTGTGTTCGGTTTAGAGGGAATTCCGGTTTACTGAGGGTCCGATTTAGAGGGGCTTCACTGTGTACTGTTTGTTTGATTTTATACGCAATGATCAACTGAGCTTTCTTTAGCGTCGTCATGATGGTTTTATTGCGTGAAAGACAAATAGAAAATGGCTCGGACTTAACCGTGCATGCCATCGTACATCGAAATCTGCCGATTTGGGAATACGTTAAATAACACAATATTGTTAGTCAATCCTCTGGTTGACCATTTATTTACTAAATCAGTTAAAAGAGTTCTGTGATAGATGACTGTGGCAGCAGACGACCGTGCAATCTTCAGTGATAGGTTTCTCCTGGGATAGCCGTCAATGCGTCTGCTTTCACTTCTTATTATTTAAAACAAAACCGAACTGTAGACATATAATGTGTAATGCCTGTAGCATTATATGTAGTACGTTCTGTTTTAAATTGACAAAAAAAAAAATCTGTCGTTTTGTTTCAAAAAAAAAAGAAGAAAAAGTGTCACGTTGACATTTTAGCTTTCCCGTGCAATTTTCGTATGACCTAGATTTGCATAATATAATGAAGAGGGTATTGGGGACTTAGTTAGCGGAATAGACTGGCTGAGTTGTGATATTGGCAGAGTTGTTAGATTGGCGACGTCTTTATTCTCACGAGACACCTTCCTGCTTGTTTCTGTGTAAGAGAACATAAAGTGTATTTCTTTAACGACACCACTGGAACACATTGATTATTAACCAGCGGTTGGTTATTGGATTTGGATGTTAAACGCATGGTTATATCAAACTTGGTCACAGAGGCAACATTAGGTACTCTTTATCGAATAATACCAAGAGATTTTTTATGTGTGCACTTTCCCAATGACAGAATAGCACTTGCTTTGTTCACAGAGGAAACCTTTTGACACCACATAGGCTACTCTTATCAAATAACAGCAAAGGATCATTATATGCATGACTGGTCTATCAAAGGTCATAATGTGTGTGTGAAAATGCTACTAAAAGACCTCTTGCTGTCATTCCAAGAAGAGTAGCCAATGTGTCCTCTGTGACCAAGTGTCAATATAACCATGCGTTTGACATCCAATAACCACTGATTTATAATCAATATGTTCCTGTTGTTTCGTTAAACAAACCTTTATCTATTATATTAATAAGGCAACAAACAAACTTTTACTTTTGATGAGAGTTTCAAATATGTTTTGCCTCCTGATCCTTACCTTGTGGAAGTGACCTACCTATATCCAGCAGACAGTATAAATCAGACCTAAACGACTAATTATCTAATTATATAAGTATAACCTACTATTGTGTCTACTTGGTATACTGAATTATTCTCACGTCTGTGGTAATAGAATGTATAATTAGTTTTGTATCTACATCTACTTGCTATGCTTCATGAAGTAAACGCCAAACGACACTGATTAGTTCGAAACACGATCCAGTCGCAAATAATCACCTCGTTTATATATTTTTACCTCGTAAATTGTTTCCGAGCTGAACTCTACATAGTAATTAGGTGATGAACATAGTCTGATTCATTTTAGTGATATGTTGTCGTGGATTATTTATCTCTAAATGTCACTTAAAACAATTCGTAATAGCGTGGACCAAGCCATATTACGTTAGGATGATGTTCCGAATATATGATTTGTAGATGTCGCAAGTTTCTGGGTGCAGGGAGAAGCTTGGCGCAAGAGCGTCCACCTGAGGTTCAATAGGTCGACGTATCGATCCTCCTCAGTGGAACTGTTGGATTGTTTTCAGTTCCAACCTGATTCACGATTGATCTAACAAAGATCCCTTGTTATTATTCAAAGAAGAGTAGCCTATGTGGTGGCAGTGCGTTTCCTCTGTTACCAAGTGTTGATATAACTGCATTTGAAATCCAATAACTGCTGATTTATAATCAATGTGTTCCAGTGGTGTCGTTAAACAAACAAACTTGATAGACTAGTCGTGGATGGAAAATTAACCAACAGATCCCCTGAGGAGAATAGATCCTTCAACCAATGGAGCCTCACTCTCAAGATTGAAATATGTCAATTTGTATATAAGAAGAGGTTTATCTGAAGTATCCTTTATGGACAAGTAGCTGTTATATAGAGGTGGCCTTTATAGCAAATTATAAATTATGTAACGGGTGGCTCAACCTCCACTGGAGAGGTTCGAACCAGGATACTGTGTGAGAGTTCAGTGCTAGAGCTGAAGGGAAATTCCTACTAGTCGTGGGCGTCACTTGGTGGGGGGTGGGGGGGGGGGGACCTGTCCGCCCCACTTTTCTGAGTTGTGGGGACCGACATGTAAATGTACCCCCTCCCTACCTTTTAGTATAGATAACACATTAGCATGCAGTAATGTATTGTATGCCATGCATGTGACCAGAATGCACCAAAGACATCTGTTCTGGGTGAACCGCGGTTGCTCAACAAAAATATTTGTCACAAATGGTACCCCCCACTTTTCTTCAGAAACTGATACCCATGCCACTAGCTGAAGCCAATAAAAGCTCTTTGTACAAACACTGGTTACATATATCTATAGGAATCGTGCACTTTTAGCATATCTTGATCGACTTCAGCATTTAATACCATCATGTCTTCAGAACCTTTTCATAGACTTAGCTGTTTTTGTAAAACGTGATAATTATGTCATTAAAAGCGAAAAATGTTGCATTATTTCTTATCTGCAGGATAAAAACTGTATTCCTCTGTTGCATACAAACTATTTATTTAATGAAATCTAACAAGAATGCGTGAGCTATTTAGTCACAATCACATCATATGTATGTTTCATAGATTTAATGAGGATGAGATAGGATTAAACACCTGCTACTTCAGAAGGAAAAAAATAATGAAAAATAGTTTTTAGGATTCTGCACAAATTCTGCATGGAAAAGAAAATATTCTTCGTCTTAAGTTAGCAGAACTCGCCTACGAATCACCTGCTCGAGACTTTTCAATTGTCCTAATTGAGTCGGGTTTTGTGTGTGTGACGCAGCTTGTGAGACGAGATATCACTTTTTCTTAAGTACGAGTGCTAGTACTTCAAGATGGACTTCGTTAACTGTACGCAGGTTACACCGTTATATACACAGTCAAACCTGCTTGAGCGGCCATCTGTATTAAGCAACCACCTGTCTTAAAGGGTCATTATAATATTCTCCCAAATCATCAATATTAACGCATTATGACCTGTATTAAGCAGCCACCTGTCTTAAGAGGCCACCTTTTCCTACTCCGTTAGGTGGCCGCTTAAGACAGGTTTCACTGTATATTTATATTGAAACATTTCAATTATTATTGACAACATTGGCCGTTTTTCCCGGTCAGTAGGTCGGCATGTTGTTCACAAATGTTGATGATGTCAGTTATGTCTCAAAAGGCAGACGTTCCGTAAAACAGACGTCCTATTGGCAGACATAACAGTTGGGGGGGCGAGATGTAGTCTAGATGTAGAATGTCTGCCTGTGGCGGGATTGGTCGATTGATCGATCCTCCACAGCGCAAAACATTTTATGGGCTATTTTCCGTTCCAGCCAGTGATACAAAACTGGTTTTTCAAATATCGTAGTGTGTTCTATCCTGTCTATGGGATAGTGCACATAAAAGACCCCTTGCTTTTTTTCAAAAGTGTAGAAACGGTTCCATGTTTGATAATAATATGCATATAAGCGAATTATGCTATAAACCGATATTAGTCCAGTCAAAATAGGGTTTGAGGTCAAACAAATTGCAACAAATTTTTTTTCACCACAATGCATTTCTATGATGT